>APFE030295860.1:21997-63179 GCA_000404065.3 Pinus taeda
ATTATATTATTAAATTAATAATTAGATTATATTTATCAATATTACATAAAAATTAATAATTAGATTATACTTATCAATATTACCTAATTTCTCCCATTTCAAGGAATTAAAATATTATATGATCAAAATAATAATTAGATTAATTTCATTAATTAAGACCTAGGTCCGAAGTCAAATATAGCCGTTATTTCAAAATTATCAACTCAATCGAATTTTTTTACAAATTTCCTTTAATAATATTATATTATGACTTAATGTCATAGAAATTAACAATTGGATTATATTTACCAATATTTCCTAATTTCTCTTATTTCAAGGAATTAAAATAATAATTTGAATTAATTTCATTAATATAATTATGACCTAGGTCCAAAGTCAAATATAACCGTTAAAGTAGCCGTAGGAGTCTCTGCTCAGTCTATTTAACTTGCTAGGCCAGATCTGTTCCTTCAACTCGTCCTGACGATGAACCACACTGGTTGGTTCGAAACGCGTCGGCAATGATATCTTTGATGTGATTTACGCAGAAGCTCTGTTTACAATTATGATGGATCACAGAAGCCTCAATTCTACAGTATCATTCTCTTGTTCGAAAACTCTGTTTCGAGGTTCTGTTTTGAATGAGCTTTTGTTTCGGAGCGTGAGACGCCCTAGACTGTGTATACTTTGTTTATAACAGTTAATGAAATGATACGATTTTATTCGGTTTCATTCCGGCATTTGCTTTGATCATAAATAATTTGAGGGTTTATATGGATTACCTGATGGTTTGCTTGCGTTCACAATTTTCTCGTCCTCCTTGTCTGGAAGTAATACATATGGCAGCGCCCTGCTCTTCCTGTGAATACTTGTTGTCTTCTTATTCCAACGTGAATTAGTTACACAGAATTTATGTATAGATGTATGAAATTAAACTGTACAGTGATGATTCAATAGATAAATAAAAATAAACTTTTATTTCGAAATGACTGTATGTTTCTTTTCTCTGCTTGAGGACCCTTTTACACTGTTTCTCTTTTTTCTTTTAATCTCCCTGAGGCACAACTGTTCTTTGTTCAGGTAGAACTGCCCCCAACAGAATTGGGTAACTGTCCACCAATTTCTGTTACAAGGCTGTTGGTTACCATTAACTGTTCCTAATTAACACCATTCATAAAAATGCTAATTTACTGTTAACCTATTTTACTGTTACTAATTCCTAATTAAAAAGAAACAGTTCACGATTGTAATTGTCCTGGTCCTAACGACCTTCTGAAAAATAAAACAAATAATAAAAGAGAAGTAAAATAACTGACAAGCCTAACACCTGTCCAGCTATGCATGTATGATTGTTTGTTCTTGTCTCTCCATGAGGCCGTCAACCACCTTCTGTCTCCTTGGAGCTGGATGCTCCTGCATCAGGCTCCCGGGGTGGCAAAAAGTCATGGCTCCGTTCCATGAGATCGTCGACAGAATAACCTGCTTTCTGTATCTGCGTTGCGTTAAGCCACGAACTGTCCTCTATCGGACGGTTCTTCCATTTGACCAAACACCGCAAGTACTCCTTCCTACGTGTGCGCTTAGCTACCTGTGTGTCTAGAATCCCTTCAATCTCAAGGGGTGGTGCCATTGGCATCTGTCTCATCCATGAATCTCCTTCACAATTGGTGTCCCGCGGTGGCTTTGCTGCTGTATTATCTGCTGAATCAGTGACATAAGGAAACAGATCTTCCACGTTAAAAATAGGGGAAATACCGATCCCTGGTGGCAACTGTAGTTCATAGGCGTTTGCAGAAAATTTGCGAATGATTTTACAGGGCTCTATTTTCTTAAATTTTAGCTTGCTGTACTCTCGTTTTGGAAATCGTACCTTACGTAAGTACGCAAGGACTTCATCTCCTACGTTGAACTGAACTTCCCGACGCTTTGTATCAGCTCGCTGTTTATACCTCTGACTGCTGTCCTGTAATTTCAGTTTGACCTGTTCATGTAAGTTACTCATTGCTTGGGCGAAATCTTCCCCATCAGCGCTTCGTTTCTCAAGTTTCCCCAAATCTCGTAATTCATGCACTCCTCTCGGATGCATGCCGTACAAAATCTGGAACGAACTGTATCCTGTGCTGCGATTAGGGGAATCGTTGTATGCGAATTCCGCCTGAGCAAGTACACGGTCCCAAGTCCGGGAGTTTTCACCTGTTAAACTTCGAAGTAAGTTTCCCAGACTTCGGTTTACTACCTCCGTCTGACCATCCGTCTGCGGATGATAAGCGGAGCTGAACTGCAACTGGGTATTCAACTTTTTCCACAGAGTTCTCCAATAGACCGGTGAACTTTACATCTCTGTAGAATAATGGATCTTGGAAGTCCATGCAACCGCACGATCTCAGTAAAGAAAAGATGTGCTATATAAGTAGCATCGCTGGTTTTCTTGCATGGTACAAAGTGTGCCATTTTTGAAAATCGGTCTACCACAACCATTACTGAATCAAAACCTCGTTGTGTCTTCGGCAAACCTAGTACAAAATCCATACTAACTGAATCCCATGGTCGGCTAGGGATGGGTAATGGTATATAAAGTCCAGTGTTCTGACTGTGACCTTTTGCCAGTTGACAAATTTTACATCTACTCACGTACCTTTGCACATCCCGCTACAACTTTGGCCAGAAATAAAAATGCTGTACCTGAGCAATCGTTTTGTCAATACCGAAATGTCCAGCCAGACCCCCACTGTGTTTTTCCTGTATAATGTTTTCCCGCATAGAACAGTTGGGAATACACATCTGTCCTCCCTTAAACAACAATCCTTCCTGTAGATTATAGTCTAACCACATGCTGTTATTTCGTAACAGCGGGTTTTGGAAAGCCTCATAGGCCTCCCTAAACTCAATATCGGTCGGATACAGCTCTTTTAAATGTTCAAAGCCTAAAATCTGCATCGTGCTCTCCTGTATAAGCAACGTTCTTCTACTCAGTGCATCTGCCACCTTATTTGATTGCCCACTAATGTGTTTTAGTACAAATGTAAAATTTTTGCAAGTACTCAACCCAAGCTGCATGCTTATGGTTCAATTTATGCTGCTGCATAATGTACTGCAATGCAGAGTTATCAGAAAACAAAACAAACTCGTTACCTAACAGATAGTGTCGCCAATGTTTCAAAGATTGCACAATTGCGTAAAACTCATTGTCGTAGGTTGAGTATTTTTGCCTGCTCTCATTTAACTTTTCACTGAAATAAGCAACCGGTCTGTCCTCCTGACTAAGGACTGCCCCAATGGCCGTACCACTAGCATCGCAACGAACTTGAAAAAGTTTGTTGAAATCAGGTAGTCTTAATATTGGTCTTTCAGTAATCTTCTTTTTCAAAATCTGAAAACTATTTTCTGCTGCTTCAGTCCAGTGAAATGGCTGATTCATCTTCTTGATCGTATCCAACATCGGTGAGCAAATCTCGCTGAAATTTCTGATAAACTTCCTATAAAAACTGGCTAGTCCGTGGAAACTTTGGACTTCAAATAAACTTTTCGGAGAAGGCCAGCTAACTATAGCTGTCACCTTTTCTGGGTCCATTTTTAGTTCATTTTCTGCGATGACAAAGCCCAGATACACTAATTCTTGCTGAAAAAAGGTACACTTTTTCAGATTAATTAGCAGCTTGTTCTGCTGCAACTTCCTCAATACACTCTGCAAATGTCTGAAATGTTCCTTTTGTTTGCTAAAATCAATATTGTCCAGGTAACTATTAGAACTTTACCATTAAATTCCTTCAGCACTTCATTCATCAGGCGCATAAACGTGCTGGGAGCATTGCTCAACCCAAATGGCATCACCAGCCACTCATATAAGCCTTCGTTCGTCTTGAAAGCTGTCTTCCATTCATCTCCTTCCCGAATTCGGATCTGGTGATATCCACTTTTCAAGTCAATCTTCGAAAAATAAGCCGCTCCACTCAAACAATCCATCATATCGTTCATTCTCGGTAAGGGGAACCCGTACCTAAAAGTAATTTTGTTAATAGCCCTGGAATCTGTACACATTCTCCACTCTCCTCCTTTCTTTGGAGCAAGGACAGTTGGTACTGCACATGGGCTCATGCTTTCTCGAATCAAACCTTTGTCCAATAACTCCTGGACCTGTTTCCTGATTTCTTCATGGTCTTTAGGAATCATGCGATAAGCTGCTTTATTTGGCAGGCTTGCTCCTGGTATAAAGTCAATACAGTGACTAATACCTCTCCTTGGTGGCAATTCATCTGGAAGATCATCTACCACAATGTCTCCAAAGTCCTGCAGCAACTTCTGAACTTCTTCGGGCAAATCTGAAATCTGTGTATGAAGTACCACTGCCTTTGGTCTCCTTATGACAGCAAAATTTATTTCGCTGTCCTCAATCTGTTTTACAAACTCATTTCCGTCTAACAGTAGTGCTTTCACCCCACTGGCTTCTGCTATATTTTCCTCCTTGATGGGTACAAGCGTATGCTTGATCCCATCTTTAACAAACTTATAGCAGTTGGTTTTTCCGTCATGAACTGCACTTCTATCAAACTGCCAAGGTCGTCCCAACAGTAGGTGACAGACATCCATTGGCATGACGTCACAAAGGATCTTATCCTTGTATCTACCGATCTGAAACTCCACCTCACACTGTTCGTCAACTAACAGTTGATGCCCTTTCTGCAGCCATGACACTTTGTAGGGAGTAGGATGCTTCAGTTTCTTCAATCCCGGCTTTTCTACCATCTCCACAACTACTAAATTGTCGGTACTCCCACTGTCAATGATCAATTTACAACACTTACCCTGTGACTTGCAGACAGTGCGGAATAAAGCATTTCGCTGATCCGGTTCTGCAACCTCTTTTGCTGGTTTTAACAACACTTTATTCAACACCAAAGCTTCACCTGTCTCTGGTGTGTTTTTTGCTTCTTGAGGTGTCTCCTCAACATCCTCCGGTTGAGCAACATAAGTTCCTCTCCCACCTGCTGGTTCTCCTTCAGGACAGTCATACGACGTGTCCCAATTTGTGACAACGATAGCACTGGACAGTTCCCCTGCCCCGACCAAATCCTCGCCCTCGCTGAGCTGGTCGTCCTTCTCTAGTGCTATTGTCCTTCTCTGTTGTGCCAGCAGACTTGGAACTGCTGCCCTCCTCATTTGAACCTGTACTTCTACCTCTCCCAAAAACCTTGCCTTTTCCCCTGCCAGATCCTCCTCCTCTCTTGGCGTTCTGCTTCCGGTTAATCTTCTCTTCAGCCTTCAGTGCAAACTGGTAGGCTTCATCCAACGTTTGAGGTGAGAGGATACTGATTTCATCCAGAATCTCCCCCCTCAAGCCATTCACAAATCTGGCTGTTTTTTCTGGGGTATCTTCCACATACCCTGCTCGTAAATTCAACTTAAAAAATTCCTCTGTAAATTCCTTAACAGTCATTCCTCTTTGCTTCAAGTTTTGTACCTGTCTATACAACATGATCTGGTAATCCTTTGGCAGAAACTTTTCTTTCAATTTTGCCTCCATTCTGGCCCACTTCTTTATAGGCTGTTTGTGTAGCCTCTTCCTCTCCGCCTGAATGCTGTCCCACCACAAGGACGCATGTCCTTTTAGTTTGGTGGCGGCGAACTTCACTTGTTTGTCCTCACTGGTTTCCTCAAACTCAAAATATTTATTTACTTCACTCAGCCAATCTAGTAACACATCTGCAGACAAACTTCCGTCATAAGTGGGTAACTCATGCCTTGGCTTATGACTGGACAACAAAACTGACTTTAATAATCGAAGTTCCGGTGTCACCCCTTCAAACTCGTCCTCTGGTTCAGCTACTTCTTCATCACTTTCATCTGCTGGGTCTCTCCTTCCCCCAACCTCCACCCCTGTCAATCTTTCACGCAAAAACCGAATCTCCTCTCGAGTCCCTCATCTGCTATCCTACGACTACTCATCCCCTTCCTCTTCCTCTTCCTCTTCCTCTTCCTCTTCCTTCAACTTCCACTTGTTCCATTTATTCCAATTCAAGAAACTAGCTCTGATACCACTTTTGATGGCCTCCCGCCTTTCCCAACGCAACCTTAAGTGACAAGACTTGGTGCATTCAATATGACAGCCGTTTGACTTTAATATGGGTGTACGCTCTCCTGATATTTTCTTGGGTTCTGACTTGTAGCACCGGTTAGGGCGTTCCACCTGCCGGTTCACCTTATACGGTCGCTCGTCTTTTGTCAGCCCTAAGCCCGCTCGATTTCCATTTTCACTTTTCACTGTGCTGAACTCTAGCTCTGCTCTGTGGGGTTTTTTCCACGCCTCCGCCATTCGGGTTCCAACACTGGTTCTATGGATATTTTCGATCCTCCGCCGCTCTGGAGGTAGGGTTACAACGAACTATAGAGGCACTGTCCGCTCGGCACAGTAATAATCTTTCGACTTGCTGTTTATTAGGTAGACTCTGTCATTTTAATGTTACTTCTTGTTGATTAATTGGTGAGTTTGTCTCGTGACAGGGTCCCTGCCAATCTCTTGCGCTTCAGCTCTGCTACTAAGGTAAATTATGGTTCTTTGCTAAACTTGATTATCACTTATCCTTCCGACCCTAACGCCCTCGCTCCTTGTCTTCAGGGGTATAGTGGTCGTTTTGTTTCACGATGCTGCCTCCTCAACTCCAGGTGAGGTTCTGCGTTTCACAACTCGTTCGTTTGCTGTTTTTAATGGTCATTTTGTGACTGTAAATAGCATTAATCCGTTCTCATTCCGTTTGCAGGTTGCTCGAGGTAGCTGGTCTCTGTAGCTTGACGCTCTCTGCGGTCTCTGGCAGTCGTTTGAACTCTCCCAGCCCTTTTCTACGGGTAGGGTCTTCCCATATTAGCTTGACTGTAACTCTGTAGAGGTTCTGAGGCTTAGTTTTTTTTAATAGTTTATCACCTGAGCGGTGAATAAAAGTCCTTCATTCGACTGTGTAACTATTTTGTTGTTCTGTACCTTTGTCTTCGTTATCGAAACGCTCGTTTGGTAATTCTGGTGTATGGTTATTTGAAACCCTTGCTCTGTAATGTTGGTAATTATGGTTATTTGAAACCCTTACTCTGTAATATTGGTAGTTGGGTGCTCGAAACCCTCGACCTGTAATGTTGGGGCTTGGTTATTTGAAACCCTCGTTTCGCGCCGACTCTGTTCGGGCGTTTCCCGTTGTGTTAACTCTTTAATTTTGCTTAATGGTATCGTTCTGTTGTTTGGAAATTCTGTTTTGAAGCTCTGTTTCGAATGAGCTTTTCTAATGGAGCGTGAGACGCTCAGGACTGTAGTTTACTTTGATTATGACAGTTAATGAAATGGTACAATTTTGTTTTGGGTTTTCCACTCCAGCATTTACTTTTATCGTAAATAACATGAGGGTTTGTATGGTGTTACCTGATTGGTAGTCTGCGTTCACAAATTCTCGTTTTTCCTTTTATCTGGAAGTGATCTTCGCGGCAGCGTCCTGCTCTTCCTGTGAATACTTGCTGTCTTTGTTATTTCAACTTAATTAGTTACACAGAATACATATATTGATGCATGAAATTAATCTGTACAGTGGTGATTCAATTGATCAAAAAAAGATTTGTTATTTCAAATGACTGTATATTTTGTTTCTCTGTCTGAGGAATCTTTTACACTGTTTCTCTTTTTCCTTTTAATCTCTCGGAGGCACAACTGTTCTGTTGTTCAGGTAGAACTGCCCCAACAGAATTGGGTAACTGTCCACCAATTTCTTTTACAAGGCTGTTGGTTACCATTAACTGTTCCTAACTAACATAATTCATAAAAATGCTAATTTACTGTTAACCTATTTTACTGTTACTAATTCCTAATTAAAAAGAAACAGTTCACAATTGTAATTGTCATGGTCCTAACGACCTTCTGAAAAATAAAACGAATAATAAAAGAAAAGTAAAATAACTGACAAGTCTAACACCTGTCCAGCTATGCATGTATGATTGTTTGTTCTTGTCTCTCCATGAGACCGTCAACCACCTTCTGTCTCCTCGGAGCTGGATGCTCCTGCATCACAATTTCTACAATCGATTCAGTATCGATTCTACAAGCTTTTGACACTGTTTCAATTTATACCAAATCAAACCCAAAGTACGATCCGCATTCACTGGATTCAACACCAAAATCACAACCCAATACTTTGAAAATTGACCATTCACACAGAAATTTGCACTTAGAACGGCGGCTTATTAATTTGCAAACAGAGATTTTAACGCCATTTTACCCTTAATGATTTGTATGGCAGTTTTCACACAAATAAATGTGATTTCAAGCCCATCGATCATTTCTTCCTTAATTCAACAATGCCATGAACTTCAGGAAACAAATATACAATTTCTCAATCAACCAATGTATACAAACTGGAACAAAACAATAACTTACAAACTTGTGTTGGCCAGATAATTAGAATTGATGGCCCTTTACAAACTGCCCAAAGGCGTCCAAGCAGAAAAACCTCTGTTTCCTACTCTACACTTTCACTTACTCATTCTCTGCCCTTCAATGCCTTTGAGGCTTCATAATTTATAAAACTTAGCATGATCTAATCTAAGTTCAATCCCTTCAACTTCTTAACAAAAATCCTAAAATCACTCAAATAAAAGTTCTAAAGCTCTACATGCAATGCATTCATATGACAAAAAGCCTCTTGAGGCTTTATTCCATCTTTTCCTGTTTTAAAATAGAAAAACTTCCTTATCACTTAATGATCTACATCCATTCCTTTTATGCTTAAAAGCTCTCCCTAGTTTTATTTATTTATTTTGAGAATATCTAATTAAATCACACTTAAAAGTCTAAATATTAAACTGACTTGGAACTTAAGAAACTAATTCCAAAATGCATGACCCTCTATGTCTATTATTTACAATAATTTCCCTTGGGCTGAATGCTCCTGCATCAGTATTCAGTGCATCATAAATTTTATTAAATAATATTCCAAAACCCATAATAATATCTAATTAAAAAATAAATCTATATATATAGTATTAATTTTGTAAAATACACAATTGATTAATTAACTTTATAATAATACACAATCATTAACTTTGTAATAATACACAATTGATTATTTCAATGTAATAAAATAATAACCATTGTTATAATATATTTCAAATTTCCATGAATAATTTCATTTAAAATAAAATATGTTTATACTTCCAAAATTTCATACACCCAATAATTTTATATTTTCTTATTCTTATTTAAAATAAAATATGTTTTATACTTCCAAAATTTCATACACCCAATAATTTTATATTTTCTTATACTTTATTTTCACAGTCACAGGTTTCACCATGAAGACCATTGTTAATAGCAAAATGTTAAATAACGAAAACAACAAACCCTTCACATTTCATAAAAAGATCAGAGTTATAAATGTGTGATCTACCAAAAACATCACGAAGACATCAACTTTACTTAAACACAATTTTTCGATAAAATACAAAAGTACAGAACGCACGTTATGTCGTCTGACAAATATTTTGAGATGAAAAATGTCTATCGACCTATGGACGAGGTTTACAGTTATTTTTTACTGTCATATAATTTATGACAATAGAATTATTATTTTCAAATAAGATCGAGTTCATGATACCCAATGAAAATGCCAGCGCGTCTTAAATGCAGAAGACGTCATAAAATCTCGAGCTGGTTTATTGCGGTTTGTTAGGTAATTAACTACGTTGTCAGTTGTGCAGAAGGCGATGGGTTGAATTGTAACCATCGGATTAGTCCATCACTCCATCTTCTAGTTTTCGCACATTTCATCCACTCCACATAAGTGGAGAAAAAGATACAAAAATTCCACCTACTTCGCTTGAATTGGAGAAAAAAAAAATCGATTCAGATTACAGGATAAGTAGTTAATCTTCTGCATTAAGGGAAATATTTTTTAAGATGTTTTAGAAATAATTTTTTGTTTTGTCAGGTTACAATTTACTATCTCATGTTTACAACTTACTGTCTTTTGTTTCAATTATAAATGATGATGAGTATAGGAATAAAATATTAAATTAAACTAAATAATTAGTTGTTTTAGGTCTGATAGACCAAAATTTGGTCTCTGTGGACTTTAACCTTCATCATCATTATATAATTGATATTCAAATATTTTATTTATAATCAACATTTCACATATTAAAATGTCAATATATGCCTCAATAAATATAAAACTTACATCTTTAAAGCTCTCCTCCCTACAAAATTATTTTTGTTATAAATATTATTTAAAATGTTACATGTCAAATATACATTAAAAATTGAATGAATTACCAATCCCCTAAATAACCTATTAATAGAGTAGAAGTTCTCTCTTTATATATATATATATATATATATTTAACACGATCGGTTACTTATATATTATAAAAACTTCAGGGGACAAGTCCTTTTACATATGGTAGGGGAAGCAGAGAGGGAAGGATCCAAAATGGGTGCGCATACCCTTGATCCTTGTTGATGAGCTTGCGGAGAGCAGTTTGAAAAAGATAACGGCTATATTTCCGTACAAACAAGCTTACGAGTAAACAAAATTTACAAGACATAGATCAAGTTACTACTGCTGGTTAACAGAATCATCGAGCTGAAGTTCATTTCTTGCGCTGGCCCTTGTCGAGGCCTCTGCTTGCATGCTCTGGGTTATTGATTTGATGTGTGCAATTGCTTCCTCCATATGGTTGCATTTTTCCTTGAGACCTTCGATCTCTGCTTTCTGTTTCTCCAGTTTTTTTCTTTTTGATTTGCTGTCAGCTTGGAATTCCTCCTTGAGTTCATTAAAGTGTTTTACGAATCTTGCTATCATGAAACAGTGTGCTTTGCACAAGGTGCAACTACTGTTGGTGATAACTCACTCCAGGGGGTTCGCAGCTGGGTCACGGTCTTCCTGATTCTCAGCCATTTCATGATCTCTCTTGGATGGAGCTTTGAAGAAATGTTGCAGAGGGAAGAAACAGGGGGAGCAGAAGAAAGTAGGAGGAAGGGAAAAAGATAGAAGAGAAAACTAGCCGAGGGCGCAGTTCGGGGAAGGGTTGAAAACTGCGATGTGGGAGAAGAAAAGAGGGGTGATGAACAACAGGGCGAATGCAACTGGAGGACAGGAGAACGCTGAGAAGAGAGGGCGCTGTTTCAAGCAAACAATGCTCTGGCTAGCAGAGAAAAAATAACAAGACCTGAAGAAAACGAAATTTACCACTGTGAACGGTTGAAGGCGGCCTCCTGTCACAACGGGACGAAATGCGACCTCTGGAACTGAGAAGCTCCAAAGATTTTCTGAAGTGAGTCGCTCCTTTGCTCTTTTAGACTAGAGGAATTGTAGCTCTGAGATGGACAAAGAGTGGGGGTCTCTACAACATATATAGATGAGGGGCTGATCAGACGGATCTGGCGAGAGATACGCAGGGATTTGGCTGATCTTGAGATCAGGGCATGGATTTTTTTGCAGTCAGTGGGGATTTTGATGCGACATACACCTAACTTCTGCTTGGAGATGACACTGGGATTCTGAGAATTCTTGGGCCCATACCTGATCGTTTTGGCAGTAAATATGTTTTTTGCGTCCTTCAAGATGATGAGGGGGTCGATGTCAGAGAGGGTGAGGGCTGCAGGCGACTTGACAAGCTTAGGAAAGTGAGCAGGAGGAATAGTATGATTACTAAGGTGACCAATGTTCAGAGTTTTTGGAGAATGGTGGAACCAGCTACGGGATTGGCTTGTCATAGGAGGTCTTGTTTTCTCTGACTTGTCTAGTAGGCCTGTTGGTTGCCTTGGTGGCGAAATAGTCAGCTTCTAAGTTGTTGTCCCTCAGGACGTGCTTGAAGGTGGCGCCCCCCAAATGACTAATGTTGTCCATGATCCTTAGTTTGAGATTGTTGAGGGCCGTTTTTTTGAACTCTCCCTCTGTAGCCATTGCCGCGATTACAATTGCCGAGTCTCCCAGAATGATTGGGCTTTGAATTATCATCTGTTTTAGAATGGTTGTGCCTAATAGAAGGCTGTAATCCTCGGCCATGTTGTTTGACATTTGGCCCAGGCCCCATTCGTATGTTATCAGAACTTTTCCATGCTGATCCTTTATGATTCCCCCTGCCCCTGCTTTACCGGGTTATTTTTAGAGGCTCCATTGAACTGAAGAGTGATTCGATTTTGTGCTAGAATCCATTGGTTTACTTCCTCCTTGGTACCTCTAAGTTTCCAATTATTCCTTCTCTTGTCTGCTTTGAAGTGGGATTGCTTGTTTTTATCATAATTGAGGCAGAATTTGTTGAACCAGTTGTTCTTAGCTTTGTGCCAACTAGATCGATCTAGTTGAGAGACAAAATTGGCGCTTATTGTATCAGAGATAAGAGCCATATTTTTTGCCAAGGTGCGGGCTAATTAGGCTTCTGATTATTAAAAATACAGTTGTTCCGGGTGAGCCAAATTTGCCAGCTGAGCGTTGGGGGGATGCATTTCCACAGGCGAATGAGAGAGGTCTTATTTTTCTTGGGATAAGGATAGCATTTCTCCCATTTTTTTTGTAAAGAGGAGAGCTGGTCAAAGGTCTCTCCTATATTAAGAGGGCTAATAAGATGGTTCCAACAGCTTTGGGCAAAAGGGCAGTCGAAAAAGAGGTGATGGCTGCTTTCCTCCTAAACTCGACAAAGGCAACATATTGAGGGGCCAAGAATACCTCTTTTTTTGAGGTTCTCGGCAGTAAGAATCTTGCCTTTAAGAAGGGTCCAGTTAAAGAACTTAATCTTTGGCAATCACTCAGATTTCCACACTGCTGTATAGAGGTTCCATTTGGTTGTTGCTGAGGTATCCTGTAGGAGTTTATATCCCTCTTTGACTATGAAGTTTCCTCCACTGGGGTCCCATACGTACCTGTCATCAGCCATTTTGTTTGTGGGAGCAGATCCTGAGAGAGAGGTCGTAAGGTCGGTCCAGAGATCCCTGAGATCATTTGGGGGAGAGAGGCCCTTCCAATCTTGCTAGCTGTTATGATCCCATAGGGAGATGTCGTATAGAGAGTTCAAGTTTTTTGCTTCCATCCAAGTTTGCAGGGGTCTGAAGTTATAGATTAGGTTCCTTGGCTTAACTCCCATGATTCTATCTGACCAAATATTTATCTCCTTTCCATTGCCAGGCACTTTTGAGATGTGGTTTCTAAATTGAAGGAGGACTTTTTTGATGAGCTTCCATACAGGAGTACACGGTCTTTCAACAATTGTTTCAGAGAGGACATTAGAATTCAGACCGTTGAGATACTTTCTTTTGATAACCTCCACCCACCAGGAGCCTTTTCCTATAAGCATTCTCCAGATCAGTTTGAATCCCATAGCTCTATTGGAGAGGCTTGGGATTTTGATGGCTAGTCCTCCTTTTTCAAATGGAAGGATAACTTGATCCCATCTGACGAGGCTGAATTTTTTTGAATCTTGCTTCCCACCCTGCCAGAGGAAGCTTCTCATAATTAGTTCCATATGCTTGTGAGTGTTGGCAGGAGCTAAGGTTACTGCATACTGGTAGATGGGAAGAGTGGAAAGAATAGCCTTGATGAGGATAGTTCTGCCAGCCAAATTTAGCCAGGACAACCCCCAACTTTGAAGAATTCCTCTCATTTTTTCTATATGCTTTACCCAAATTTTGGACTTGACTGTTTCTTTTACTAAGGGAAAACCAAAATAAGAGAAGTAGTTCCAATTTCTTTGCACTGGGATGTCCAAGATCGAAGAGATTCTTTGCATGATTTGAAGAGAGACATTCCAAGTGTATATCTTGCATTTTTTATTGTTTAGATTTCCCCCTGAAAATGCTAGGAATGAGTCCAGGGCTTTCTTGAATCTTTTTGCCATCAAGCTTGAGGCTCCCCCGATTAGGAGGGTGTCGTCCGCAAAGAGTGAATGATTGATTTCTTTAGTCCCTCTTTCTATACTGATCCCTGTGATCTCTTTTTGCTTGCGGAGTTTTTCCAAATGGATGCTCAAAGTTTCCGCCATTATGATGTATAAGAAAGGAGAGAGAGGGCAGCCTTGCCTCAATCCCCTAGAGCTTCTAAAGTAACTGCTTGGTCTACCATTGATCAGGGGGGCGGTCCAGGGGTGAGATATGCACTCCATGGTGATGCTAATGAATTTGTTGGAGATCCCAAATTTTCTGAGGACTTCTGTCAAGAAGTGATGGTCAACCCTGTCAAAGGCATTTGCCATATCTAATTTGATGATCATGCCTCTTTCTTTCCTGTTGATGCTACTATGGATTGCTTCTTGTATCAAAATTATGTTGTCTGTGATTTGTCTATGGGGGACAAATCCACCTTGATTCTCTGAGATGAGGTAGGAAAGGAGCTTTTTAAGCCTGTTGGCTAGGATTTTAGTGACTATCTTGTAAGAGACATTGCATAGTGAAATAGGCCTAAAATGGTAAAGGGAGAGGGGATTAAGATCCTTGGGAATGAGGTCAAGGTGTGAGGATTTAGTATTTTCCCCCATCTTGTGTTTTTTGAAAACATTTTTTACCATCCTTACATAATCTTTTTTTATTGTGTCCCAATGGTTTCTGTAGAAGGCGATAGTGAACCCGTCTGGTCCCGGGGCCTTGTCCTGCTGCATGCTGAAGGCCGCCAACCTGATTTCCTCCTCTGAGACATCCTGATCCAATTCTTTGTTTTGCAAATCAGAAATTTTACTCTCGATTGGTCTAAGGAAATCCGTGTTGTTCGAAGACTGAGGGTCTGCTGATAATAGAGATTGAAAATGTATGAGAGCTGCCTCTTTGATTCCTTCTTGATCGCTGATCTCTTTCCCCTCTGCCAAAATTTTGTCGATTTGATTTCTGGCACGTCTGAGCTTTAAGTTGTTGTGGAAGAAGGAGGTGTTTTTGTCTCCAGCCCTAAGCCAGAGACACCTTGATTTCTGCCGCTGTTCTTCTTCCTCCACTCTGTTTTGTCTGTAAAATTCCCTGTACATTTCGTTTTCTTGAGTTTGGTCTTCCTTTGTGTATTGAGTGTTCTCTTTTTCCTGGTTCCATTGTTCCAACTGCTTATGGAGATCCATTCGTTTTTTATTTTCCATTGCTGCATTATCTCTTGCCCATTGTTTTATGGCTGTTCTAAGAGACTTTAATTTGGTTTCCCATATGTAGTGGGGCGAACCAACGACTTCCTTTGCCCACTGGTCTTGAATAAGTTTGCAAAAGTATTCTTTGGAGTCCCAAAATTTATTGTATTTGAAGGGGAGAGGCTCCAAATTTCTTCCCTTGTCCAGAGTCATGACCACGGGCTTATGGTCTGAGGCAGAGGCTTGAATAATTTTGCTTTTGATTGAGGAAAAGCCTGCGACTATTCTTTCATGTACAAGGATTCTGTCTAATCTCTCTTTAATGTTGTGGATGCCAATTCTTTTGTTGCTCCACGTAAATTTCCTGTTATGAGGAGGAATGTCAATAAGATTATGGGCCTGAATTATTGTTTCCAGAGAGTCTCTTGAAGGGTCCGCAAAGAAGTTCCCTCCTAGTTTTTCATCAGCATTCCTTATTAGATTCAGGTCTCCTCCCAAGAAAATGTTCCTATCTTGAGCTAACTGTAAATCTGAAGTTATTGAATCCCAGCAAAGTGCTTTGTCCCTGTAGTGATTCGGGGCGTATATGTTGTAGATAGTGTATTCTTCTTTTGAGACTTTGTTTTTAAGATCTGTTCTTAACCACCGATTGCAAGAGTTTTGATTGGTAAGGTCCCATTTGTTCTTGTTACATAGAGTTCCTATACCCAGTGATTAAATTTGAAGTGCAGGTCTTAATTTCATTTAGAAGGGCACATATTCATGTAGCACTTCCATTATGAAAAGCATAAAAAAAAGGAGCAATTCAATTGACAATAGTAAATTATTTTCAAATTTCTTTTTATTTTTTCACAAACAAAAATATACTTCTATGTCAAAGGCTGCATTAATAAATGCATTACTCTTACACATGTGTGATTGAGAAATCTAACCACATAAGATTAATGGATAGCCTCGAGACCTATATCCCTACTCCAGTTCAGATAAGGATTAATTTTGTAGGAAATTTTTGTGACCAGAACGTTCAAGCCAATATACAAGTAGCTCAATCAAATTTAAGTTTATTGCATGAATGAAAAAATTCAGTAAAATACTAAATAGGTTTAGGATTCAACGAAAGTGTGTACAAAGGTGTATAAGTTTTTGGTATCTCCTTTTCTAATATGAAAACATACCAGGAATTGGGAATCCTCAAACAAATCAAGTTCAGTATATTAGGAAGCTTGTTGAATGCCCTCCTCTCCAAGCATAAATCGTGCTTAAACTTTGCTTGACAGGTGTTCGCTGAATGATGAATCTATGTTCATCTCCAGCTTAAAACGTCGTCAAACCTTGCTTTGGGCAGCTTTCAGGCACAAGTAGCGGCCCAGCGGGCCCCAAGAAAGGATGGTGAGGCTCCCGCCAAAAAGGGGTGCCATAAAAGGACAAATATTTGTTGCTGTAGCAGCGTCAGTTCTGGCATCGCCCAAGGACCATAAAAGGGGCGCGAAAATGTTGGCCAAAATCATTCGTTCTTGCTGCAATACTTGCTGCCCGGGAAAGATCTGTCCCACTACATCTGGGCTGGACTAAACAATGGAAAGGTGAGGCTTTGAATTGCAGCCAACATTTCAAATGTTTTGTAATAAACAAAGTTTTTTTTGGGAAGTTTTTGTAATGTACAGGGATTAGCTTTTCTGGCGCGGGGTTATAACTGTACAGAGATCAGCCGCAAGGCACTCATAGGGCTAGCATGGATCTGAATGGTAGTTATAAGTTAATGTTTCATTAATCTCCTCTGCGGCCAGGACTCGCTAGTTAATTTTACAGCATTTGCTCGCATGTTTATAATTACTGTGATGTAGTGTATTGTAGAGAATGCGTCAGAGGTGGCACAGAGTACCATGACTTTTTTACTGTGGTAAAATCATGCTTGATTTATGTATAAAAGAAAAAGTTAATTAAAAATAACACTAAAATTACTATGGGTAATCCAAAATTCTGTATATGTAATCAATGGTTTTCTATTTTTCTGTCAATCGATAAAGGTTTTCAGTTTACATGTTTTATTTCTTTTAAAAATTTAATGACAAATTAAATTACAAATTGATGTATATACAGACATGCCTCTTACTCTGGTTCGGAATCCCACATCGTTTGACATACCATAGGCCCCTCGGATTCATCATCGTTTCAAGGTCTAAAATCCCCCAAGAATATATTCTCGTCTGATAAAGTTTTGGAAAACATTCTTACTAGGACTTGTCCTCTCAAACTGTAAAAAAAACACGATTCATCTACATATTAGATTTTGTTGAGTCGGATTGCCATGACCTCAAACTCGTCTCTGGGAAACAATTTTGAAAGTACACAAAGTTACTAATGTTATGAAAGTTACTAACGTTGTAATGATACAACAATAGTTCCAGTATCTGCTGCAATTCATTACATATACTTCCGTTGATCTTTCAATTGAACTTGTTCTTATGGTTGTGGTTGACAAGTTCCAGAACATCACTCGCACAGCTTTGGAAACTTCTCTTTTCAGGTCTACCAACGCTCCGATGCCTTTACTTCTGTCAGTGTAAACGAGACCTTGATTCTTAAGCATATTCGTAAGAGTTTCAACTCTCTCTTTCTACAGTAATAACAATTTTAACCAGTAAGGAAAAATAAACGAATAAAAAATTATCTAATGGTTTTGATAGATTTTAGAAATCAGTACATCCCCCAAACTGAATGTTATTTCCATTACATTATAGAATAACTGTAGGCAAAATATTGCATTTTCTTGAAAAGAATGTTGTGATGCTTATATGTACCATTAAAGCAGTTACAAACAATATTATCTGAGCCAACAACTCTATTAGAAAAGTAACAGAAATTCTGCATGAACAGTGAAAATGCAATGGAATAAAAAATCAACCACAGTTTAAATTAAGTGTAGCATTATAAGATGAGAAAACCCTTACATGATTACAAACTACAGGACAATAGTAGTGGAGAGAAGAATGCTTTACTAAGTTTGGTTACAGAGAGATAAACAGTCTTCTTGCATCTTAATGTTGGTGGCAAGGGTTTACAATGTACATACCCTGTTCAATGCTGCATGTTGCTGTGACTGCAGCATCTTCCTGGCTCCTGCCTTTTCTCTCTCTCTTTGTGGCTGTTTCGTCCTCTCTGGCTCCATTGTCAGTGTCACCTGAGAAGCTCCGATTAATACTGCAGAGCTAAGGTTTCTTCTTTCCAGTTATTTTCACATGGCTCTCACACATGTGAATTCACACATGTGAATTATGGATCTCTGGAGTCTGATCCCAGCTTTGCACTTCCGCCGCACAACCCAATGAAATTACAGACCTAATACATGGACCATATTGACATCTAGTCGCTCTCAATTGAAACTACCAAATGTAATGGTATCAAAAGGTAATTGTGACATAACAATTAATAAGAACTTTGATCATATGCACAATTAGAAAAAACAACTCAAAAAGAAACTATTGTTTTTGAAATGGGAGCAACAAACTGCCAAATGTAATGGTATCAAAAGGTAATTCTGACATAATAATTAATAAGAACTTGCATCATATGCACAATTAGAAAAAACAACTCAAAAGGAAACTGTTGTTTTTGAAATGGGAGTTTCTAAAATGAGAAAAAACAACTCAAAAGGAAACTGTTGTTTTTGAAATGGGATTTAAGTTTTAACATGAAAAGAAATTTACAAATTCAACATTCTAATTTGAGAAAAAATGAAATTTAAAAAAAAGTTTGACAATTTGACAGCCCTTCTTAAAAATATTTAAGAAATTATTCCAATTTTTTTTTTAAATGACAAAAATCAATTTTTAAATTTTTTTGACTTGTAAAATTTTCTCACTACTTCTCTGAGGTGCCAGAGACCCTTTGAAGGGCTCTTACGTGTTCAATTTTGGTCCCTGCCTATACCTCCTGAAGCACCTGCTGCGCCTATTGCTGTACCTGTGTAGCTTTTGTATCTTTTGATATAATTTTGGAAGTATTGTTCAGATATTTTGGTCTCCTGGATGAGGAGAAGGTCTGGCTGCTCCTGATTGATTAAATCCCGGACTGCATTTGCTTTTAAGGAGGAGTCCATCCCCCTGCAATTCTAAGAGACCAAAATCATCATTTACCAACTTTTGAGTGAGTCTCGCTCCTCTCCTTTGTCTTTCCCCACTTCCTTTTTGCTTGTCTAGGTATGTGTCCATTGGTTGCTGAGTTCCAATGGCCATTTCTTTCGCTGCTGTTTCATCCCTAATTTCTTTGTTTGACTTCCTGCCTGCTTTTCTCGGAGTCTCAGAGGTGAGGCTAGTTTCTTTCATTTGGTTTCTGGTGAGGATTCAATCAATGGTTGGAGGGGGGGAGGACGGGGGTTGTGAGAGGGAGGTGATGACTGCGAGGGCAGCGTCTCGGGGAGATGAGGGGGGAGATATGGATCTTTAGTGGCAAGATTCAAAGGGTTGGAAGGATGAGGGGGGGGCTGAACTGGAAGGGGGAGGAGGAGCAGAAGGGTTTTCCGGGAGGGGCTTGGAGCTTGGACCTAGAGAGGGGTTGGATTTTTTCTTTTTAACTTGCTCCCATGAGCCTTTGGAGGTTTCGGCATTTCCATTAGACTCGTTTGTTTTTAACTTGCTACATCTATTTGCGAAATGTCCATATTCATGACATACCTTACACTTGAAGGGTAGCTGCTCGTAATCTAGCTGTTGGATGTGTGTCCATTGATCTACCTTGATCTTGATGGCTTCCGACAGGCCTTTCCCGAGATCTACTTCAACGCATATCCTTGCACAAGCATGCATGTTCTCCTTTGGCTCAGATCTATCAATGTATTTGCCCACTGCGTTCCCAATGGCCTTTACTGATTCATCTCCCCAACAGTGGAGCGGCAGATGAGGAAGATGGACCCAAACTGGGATTGCGTTTGGGATGTCCATTTCTGGATTGAAATCAGGGGACCATCTATTCAGATAGAGGCCTCTTGAATCCATAAAATAGGGGCCATTTCTAAAGATAAGGTTCTTGTCCTCTTTTGATTCAAACAAAAAGGTGTAAAAGCCCCTTCCATAGAATCTGATTGCTATTTTTCCTTGTATAATCACATTCCAGTTGCGTTCCACCCATTTTTGAAATGATCTGGGTGAGGGCCAGAGGCCAGTGAACTGGCCTACGAGGCCTCTTTCAGCTAAAGGGATTGCTGCCTTCCTCGGGAGGGTAGGGGGGAGGGAAACTTTAGGGATTTCATCAAGTTTCTTGACGAACTTTGTCGCGGATGGACGTATTCTTGTTGTTGCGTTCTCTGGAATAAGGGATGCGAACAATTTCTCATAGTCTTCCGGATCTGGGGGCGGGGGATCAATCCCAGCCATTGAAGCGGAGGAGAGCCAGGGTGCAGACTGACCAGGAGGAAGCAGAGGCTGCAGGGAAGAGCCCCAGAGCAGGGGCCGGGCAGGAGGCCCTGAGGGTTATGGAAGGCACAGAGAAGCCCAGGAGGGGCGCAGAAGGTGTATACCTAGCAGCGGAGCTGCTAGGCAGGGGCCTGGGGGACGCATGACCAGTCACGGGGAGCTCCAGAGAACCCTAAGCCATCAGCGCGATCCCACCCATATTAAACTTTTTTAACTCATAAAACTTTATATATATATATATATTTTAAGTTATCCACATTAAAATATTTTATTTATGGCCAGTAATAAAATACTTTTTTGTTATTAATATATTTGGAATATCAAATTACATTATTTTTAAAATGGTATAAATGAAAGCCAATGTTTTTGTTTTTATTATTTTTTAATTTGTAAAAATAATAATAATATCTATTTTTAAGGTCACGACCTTGTTTTTATTATTTTTTAATTTGTTAATAATAATAATAATAATAATATATATTTTTAAGGTCACACCCAATCGAGACACCAAATTGGTGTATGAGACCCCCTTGTTTGTGGGACAAGGGACCCACGTTCGCGCAACGATTTGACTGCTAAGTCTACGAAGGCATACATACTCTACCCCTCTCTAGTTTTGTATTTGTGACCTCTTAGGAGGAAACACATGTTCTTAATCATTAGGTCCACTCAAGCTGTTAATGTAGGTATCATTTTATTATTTTTAAATGTAATATTAAATGACAATCTCTTCATCATAAGAAGTTGCAGAGTTAGAAGTTGTCGTCTAGCTAGTGCATGTGGTGATTTGGCCCCATAAGTCCCTAGGTCCATTCTAAGAGAAGGCTATCTACTAATTCTTACTTGATTCTGGCCAATAACTATATATATATATATATTTCAAACAAAAAATTAAACACCTTTCTCTACCCAACAAAAATTCAATTAACTAATATATCATTTTATTATTTTTAAATGTAAAATTAATTACAACTTCCTCTTCCTCGTACTAAACTATAGAGCACCCATCTTTTACATAACAAAATTCAAGATCTAAATTTTCTTTTTTGGTTTTATATGACCTGGTTTAGTGTTTTGTGCTTCATTTAATTTATTTGTTTTAATTGATTAATGGCTTCGAAGTAAGGTTCAAAATTTAAAATTTAGTCGTGTTTCAACAACGTTTATTATTTTTAAATTCAAAATTTAAAATTTAGTTGTGTTTCACCAATGTTTATTATTTTTAAATATAGATTTAAATGACAACATCTCATATGCCAACAATGAATGAAGATTTAAATTTCACCCTGTTTCAAGATTTAATTTCTTGCAAGCCATCTTTGACATTACATGATGTGCTTTCGTCCTATTCTATTAACTAATATTATATTTAATTCCTACAACTCCTTGTTGTACGTGGGATATTTCATGACAACTTGGGAGAATGTCTCTTAATGGCAACATACAAATTTTCTCTGTTGCATCAATACTTCTCCCATGGCGTATCTGCCGGCATTGGTCTCGATCTCGAAAGGCTACTGGAGGTCTGGTAAGGTCAAAACTAGTGCAACGTCAATATCCTCTTTTAGTGCATCAAAGGATTTCTGCTCCTTTCCTCCTCACTAAAAGGTTTTCTTCACACTCTTCAATGCATTAAGGGGGATGCAATGAAAGAGAAATTGGAAATGAACCTTCTCCAGTATTGTACTACACCCAAAAAGATATGAATCTCTGTAACATTGGTGGTTTCACATCAATTTTAGAAGGATTTATTTTCAATTGTCCACCTCCAAAAATGTGACCAAAGTAAACCACAAAGGTTTTCCAAAAATAACATTTAGACATTTTGACATACAATTTTTCTTTTTGTAAAACATCAAGCACTTTTTTAACATGGCACACATGATCATCCCACGCCCTATTGTAAACAAGAATGTCATCATGATACACAAGTACAAAATCATCAAGAAAAGGCCTGAAAATATCATCCATCACCGTTATGAATGTGGCTGGAGCATTGCATAGTTTGAATGTCATCACCAACCATTCAAACAACCCTTGTTTCATCTTGAATGTAGTCTTCCATACATCCTATTATGTAATATTGACCTGATGGTAACCACTGCGCAATTCTAGTTTTGTGAAATATACAACATTTTTCATTTGATTTAACAAATCATCAATGCGAGGGAGAGGGTACTGATTCTTCACTATTATTTGGTTGAGTGCTCTGTAGTCTATGCACATCCTCCATGTGTCATCCTTTTTCGGCACCAACACGATCAATGAGCTGAATGGAGAAGCAATTGGTCTTATGACCCCTTTGGTTTAGAAATTCCTATACCTGTTTCTTTATCTCCTCTATCTCGATGGATGACAACCTGTACATACCAATGTTCAATAAAGGAGCATCCTACTGCAAGTGAATCTCATGTTGGATCTCACGCTTTGGAGCCCAACCCACTTGGTTCCTGAAATATCCCATCATATTTAGAAACAATTTCATACAATTCCTTTTTATGAGTGGGATCACAACCTTGGAAATCTATAGGTGTCTCGACATCTTTCGCTGTCATGACCATGAGCATGCATCCTTTGCTGAAATTAATCAATCTCTTCATCTGAACTGCACTTACAATACTAACACTAATTTTGGCGTGATGAGGTATAACAATGTATTTAACCTCATCTTTCGTGAGATGACGATTATTTTCATGGAGAAAAAAAACTGCTTTCCTGTCTTACAAATACATAATCCCCAGTACAATACCACAAATATCCAAGGGTACAACTTAAACATCAACCTCATTAACTTGTTTGGATGCAATCACAAATATAGCTCTACACTACTTGGTTACATGTAATTTTGCTTTATAACACACCCAACCAAGCGGGTATGGTTTTGGATAAGGCTTGGATTCTGAAATCAAATTTGCTTGTGAGCCCTGATTAAACAAGGTTTCCACTTTAGTATGTTTTATTATGACTCTAATGTGAAACAATTCAATTCTCTTACGTTCATTAACAAGAGGCTCATTTAAATAATTGTACTTGCATGCGATTTAGAATTTTCATTAACATGAAGAGAAACAGTACCTAGTGTGCCCACTATTGTGATCAATGTCTCATCACTAGAATCAGATCGAAGGTCCTGCTGCGCGGTTTCCACTGTCTTTCTCTAGCCCTTTCCACCAAATCTCTTTGTTTTCAACTCCGGATACAATTTCCAACAATGTTCATCATCATGGCCTTCCTTCTTGCAATGAGTGTAAGATGGATTTTCTCCTTCTCCTTCTTGGTTGTATCTTCCTTCTTGTCTTGATTAGGTGCTCAAAATTATGCTAAAAAATCAAAATGCCAGAATCTTCTCAAACTCAACTTCAGATTGAAGAGCTCATTATTCTAAATCCAATGGTGTGAATGACACTCGTATGCAGAAGTTAAAGCAAGTCAAAGTTCAAGTTTAACTTGCCAACATGGTAGGATTAGGATGATGTGGAATGTCTTCAGCGAATAAGGAGGCACCAAGTGGCAGCCCACCATTGGCCCTCACAAATCACATATCACAACAGTAGGTGGAAAAGGTGTTTCAAATCGGCCCCCGACAGGTTCAGGTTGCGATGCAATCTAATCGCAATCAGATTTCACAGATGGTGAAGGGGAGAAAAAATCATGTATCGACAAGGTTTGCGATGTGATGTGATCGCATATCGCAATCGCAACGAACAGGTAAGTGGCCTGACGCAGTTAAGTGCTGTAAGCGATAGACCTCAGACGTGATAGTGTTATAAGCCACAATTTAATACTTCGGTGGGTCCGTGATATCACAATCACAACATTCTGCCAGGTAAACAAGACATTCCGCCCGCTAAACTCGCCAATTACGATTTGTGATATGGTCGAAAAAATATGGCCCGAGGTGTGGAGAAATTATTGCCCGATTAGCAGATTTTGGGGCTAATTTGTAGTTTTCTGCTTGTTTTGGAGCATTTTGTGGAACAAATCGTGAGATAACTGGGAGAATTCATAACTCCTTCAGTTCTTATCCAAATTAGTTGCAAAAAGAGTCAATTCTAGCAGTTTTGGCTATTCTTAACTCATTGAGACAGGTTTTAGAGGCATCTGAGCATTGTAAACACACTTTTGATGTAAATTGAGCATAATAGAGAGGCCCAAGCCATTAGAAGATGGACCAAGGAAACGTAGCCCAAGAGGGGTGAACTCCTTTGTCATGTGCTTGTTGTGTCTTGTATATTGATGTTCGTTACTGTTATATTGCTGTTGTTCAGCATATGTTTTTATGTTAAATTGTTCATAACATTTACATAAGAAACTCTCATGGGAATTTGTTAATTATGCAAAAGTTTTAAATCCTTAAGCACTTGAAAAATAAAATGATAAGAATATTGGGTTTATTTATGAATGGAGAATTAGCACAACATTACTAATCTGCTCCAATTCAGATCATGTCCTTTCCCTTGCATTTTCCATTGAATTTGCCATTATGAGGTTTAAAAGATGATTTCTTTGGCTACTTTTCTTTATCATTCTTTCCCCTGATTTCAAGGTGAATAAGCTTCACACTCACTGGATCAATAGTAGTAGGCTCAAATAGTAACAAATAATGTCTGATGTAACTATGTAAAGCACCAATATACTTCGTTACAATATCAAGTGAATCAAGTGAAATGCGAAAATTCAATGATTTTTTCTAAACTCTTCCATGAATCTTTGTACATTTTGACCCTTTCCTTTCCTTAAATATTTCCATTCTGTTAAAGCATTTTTTCGATAACCCAAAGGAAAAAACTGATCTTTTAATGCAAAAACAAAATTGGACCAAGAAGAAAGGAGATTACCCAAGTTTTTGTTGCCTTTCTGCAACTTTTTCTCCCACTAGACGAGAGTAGTACCACTAGCTGAAGAGATGCTAATTGGATCTTTTCCTCATCTTCCTCGATTTTTTGAATCCGACAATAAACCTCGATATGTCTAATCCAATTGTTTAGTTTCTTTGCATTACATTCTCCATTATATGTGGGCAAATCAAAATTTACATGTAGCTTAAAAAATGGCTTCTAAGATGTATTCTTATGATGCCAGTTAGAGTGATGAGAAGAATAAAAAAAGAACCATCACTAGAAGATGGAGATGGAGGAGGATATTCTCATCTGGACCTTTATTCTCAAACTTGATAGTCTTCTCATACTCTGGATATAGCTTGTCAACTTTATTTTCCATGGTGAAGAAGATCTTGTAATAATTTCACTCTTCCTCCATTCAAGCTTCCTCATTTGCCATGTTTCGTCTTCGTGGTGCATGCCCCGCTTTAGGATCAAAGGACTTAAGTTTTCCTTCACCTTTTTAGAGCTTGTTCCTGGTTAGTATTGACTCATGCAACTCGCATCAAGAACACCTACTCTGATACCAAACTTTATCCAGATCTTTTAACTTCAAGGACGCATTCAGAATTGCATATAAAAGGGCATACATAACCAAGTAACTTAAAACACATGAAATGAAATGGAAAACCATAAGAAAACATGAGACAAAAGACAACGATTTGATTACATAGTTCACCCAATGTGGGTACATTTCTGGGCCTTGCTCAAAGGTGGGGAGGGCTTCTTTTATTAAGCGGCATCAAAGAAATCAGTTACAAGCAACTTTACAAAAATGACCGTTATACCTCCAAACCGAATGATGGCCTGAAAATGGAGAGCTCGGCTGGAGAAACATACAACATAGATAGATTCCTGGTGCGAAAACATGTAAAATTAACTATAAACCTGTCAAATTATGACACTGGAATCTCTACACCTCTGCACCTCTAAGGGAATATTTTTAGCATCTTTGCATATTGCTCGCTCATGGTTCCACACCATTGCCACTCAGAGCTCCACCCGTCCTCTGCCACTCTACATGTTCCACTGGGAAAAGATGTTGAGTTTATATATAACTGAGTAGACGGTCTTTCGAGGAGAGGTCATTGTCCCATTACTGCCGTCGACAAATTTTGTGGAGGTGGGTCAGGTTCAAAACCTGCCTGCTCCAAACTGGGCATGATTTGTTTTGATAACATAGCGTTTAACGAGAATTTGGATTTAATATGGCTCGTTGGTTATATAATATAACACAGTTTGTTGATTTCGTCACTTGTTATATATTGTTGTGGTTCCATCGGGTTGGGTGGGCCGTCCACCTAACACACTTTTTTAATACATATGACATCTAACGGTTGGGGGGTGGTGAGGGTGGTAGTCCACAACACCCCCACCCCCCCCCCCCCCCCCCCTTCCCAATTTTTTTTTTTCCATTTTGTTGTTTTATAGAACGAATTGTTCAAATTTTTCCTTCGGAAAATAATGGATATTAGACAAATTAACGATTCAACAAATTTTCTTGTTCCAACCGCCAGATCCCGTGCACCAAGATTCTGCCAATTTGTTGCCATGTTAAGATTGTCACTTGTCCAAGTTTGACCAGAAATTTGACCAGCTATAACTTGAGCATACAAACTTAGATTTGAGTGTACTTCACACAATTGGAAATAAGGCGACGAGCACTAGGACCTGGTTCTAGTTCACTTCCATATGATGACTTTGATTTTGGATCTATTTTTAAGGCCACTTCTATTTTTGGATCCTCCCAGATAAATTTCATACAAGATATGGAAACTATGAGTTTGTGGTGATTCCCTTTGGTCTTACCAATTCTCTAGTCACTTACATGTGTTTGTTGAACATCGTGTTGCACCCTTATCTGGATAAGTTTGTGATAGTATTTGTTGATGACATATTGGTATAATCAAAGAATGAGGAGGAGCATGCAAAATACCTGGAAATAATATTGAGATCATTGAGAGGGGCGATGGACATAGGTATTATTCTATTTCTAGTTCTGACAAGCACTATGATCATCATTGTTATCATCCTTACGGGAGGAGTGTCAGGTTATATTTTCCGGATGAGTTTAGGAAAGTTAAGCCACCTACTTTTGATGGAGATTTGAAGAAGTCAAAGGATGCAGAGGCTTGGTTACTTGGGATGAAGATATTCTTTGAGTTGCATGAGTACTTAGAGAATATGAAGGCCAAAATAGTTATCTTCAGCCTTAAAGGGAAAGTAGACATTTGGTGGGAAGATGTAAAATGGGTCACAGACATCAGGACAAAAGGGTTGAGTTGGCATTAATTCAAAAGACTTTTCAGGAAGAAGTACTTGTCAGAAAGGTATCACGACAATAAGGCCAAAGAATTTATGGGCTAAATATGGGATCAATGAAATATGAGGAGTATATGACTAATTTTTTGGAGCTATTGAGGTATGTACCGTATCATAAGGAAAAAGAACAAGGCCTCAGAATGCAAAAGAGAAAGAAAATGTTGCACCATACAAGAAGTTCAAATTAGCTAGATAGGGACATGGGACACAAAAGCATAATAGAGGTGATGGTACAGGATGGTTGGAGTATTGGATGTGTAGAAAGGAACATATTGAAAGATATTATCCGCAAAATCAGGGTGGTAGGACTAAGATCTATAGTGCACTAGAGGCACAAACTATTGGGGATGTTGGGCAGAGCATTCCTCGTATCTATGCAACGCTGGATAACAAGTAGGTAGAGCACCAGGAAATTGTTATTGAGATGGACGGTAAGCTTTTTTATCAAGTTGTTTCCATTTTGATTGAGCCTAGATCTAATTATAGTTATTTTAGTCCCAACCTAGTGGATAAGTGTGGTTTGAATAAATAATTGCATGCATAATCCTGGTTAGTACAGTTAAGGTCTTATACATTCGAGTTGAATGGTATGCCTACATTAACACATTTGGTTGTATTGTCGTTGGTATCATATAGTATGCTATTAGGTATGGACTAGCTATATCTTCATAGGACCAAAGTGGATTGTTATGACAAAGCCAGTGAGTGCTTGGAGAACAATGGAGAACAAAGAATATTATAGGGTAAGAAGAAGGAAAAATCAATTATAATGGTTACATATATGCAGGCAAAGTGAAATCATAGAAAAGAGTGTGTGTTATTTGCAATGCATATTTCTAGCGACAATGGTAAGGATCTTGAGGATGAGGAGGTATTGAGAAGGTACTCGCTCTTGTAGCAATTTGAAGATGTGTTTCGAGATGATATTTTAGAGTTGTTGCCTCATAGGGAAGTAGACTTTTCTCTTGATTTGGCACTAGTGGCAGAATCAACATCAAAGGGACCATATAGGATGAGCACTCTAGAGTTGGTCGAGTTGAAGCTGCAGTTGAAGGAGATACTTGACAATATATACGTTATGCCAAGTGTATCACCTTGGGGTGCACCGATATTGTTTGTGAAGAATAAGGACAATAGTCTAAGGTTAGGCACTAATTAAAGGAAGTTGAACAAGGTGACCATTAAGAACAAGTATGAGTTGTCGAGGATTGATGACTTTTTCGATCAGTTGAAGGGAGAAACAATGTTCTCAAACATTGATTTGAGATTTGGATATCATCAGGTATGAATTAAGGAAGAGGAAATATACAAGACATGTTTCCATTCTAGGTATGGGCATTATGATTTTGTTGTAGTTCCATTTCGTTTGAATAATTCCCTAGCTATATTTATGTGCTTGACGAATAGTTTGTTGCGTCCTTATCTTGACAAGTTTATTATTGTGTTCATTGATGACATCTTCATATATTATAAAAATGAGGAAAACCATGTCGAGCATTTAGCAGCAATGTTGAGATTGCTGAGAGGGAATTGGTTGTATGTTGAGCTTAGAAAATGAAGTTTCTTTTAGAGAGAGGTACATTACTTGGGGCATGTGGTCTCCAAGGAAGGTATAGCAATGGATCCAGAGAAGATAAGGGCTATCATGGAGTGGGCATCTCCTAGAAATGTGCAAGAGGTAAGATCATTTATTGGGCTAGTAGGTTACTATAGGAGGTTCATCATGAAATTCTCTCAGATTGCATATCCTATTACGTCATTACAGAGGCAATGTAAGAAATTTGAATTTACAGATGAATATGCAACAAGTTTTGAGAAGTTAAAGCAGTTGTTAACAAATGATCCATTGTTAGATATTGTAGATCTAGACATGGAGTTTTTGGTATGTACAAAGGCTTGAAAGAGAGGACTTGGTAGAGTTATTATGTAGGAAGGATAGGTGTTATACTATGAATCATGGAAATTTAATGGGCACTAGCATAATTATCCGACCCATGATCTCTAGTTGGCAGCGATCATTCATGTGTTGAAAAAAAAAGTGGAGGCATTATATTATTGGCAGGAGGTTTGTATTGATGAGTGATCACAATGGGTTTAAATACTTGTTTGATCAACCCAATTTGAATGCGAGGAAAGCTAGATGGTTGGACATGATTAGTGAGTTTGACTTTGAGTTAAGGTACATCAAGGGTAAGGAGAACAGGGTTGCATATTCTCTTAGCACGCAGATACAGGCGAATCATGTAGCAGCTATAAGTTCTTAATGGATGGAGTTACATGATCGAATATTATAGCCAGGTTAACATGATGAAAAGTACACGGAGCTTATGCACAGGTTACATCAAAGTATAGGTACAACTAAAGGTATGAGTACAGGTTATTAGGGTGTGGAATATCATCTTACAACATATGGCTTGGTAAGATTTAGGGACATGATATATGTGTCAGACAACAATGAAATCATAAGCTCATCTTGAGGGAATTTCATACTAAGCCATATTCAGGTCACCCGGATGTGGAAGAGTGACAGAAGGACATGGCAAAGTTTGTGGTTATATGCTTGGTCTGCCAGTAGGTAAAGGTAGACTGTAAGCATCCAGGTGGACTACTACATCCAATTGCGATTCTAGAGTGGAAAAGGAGGGTCATTTCCATGGATTTCATTACAAGTTTGTTGAGAACATCTAGATAGCATGATTCCATCATGGTTATGGTAGATAGGTTGAAAAATATAGCACACTTAATTCCAGTGAAGTCTACTTATTTAGCTAGTGATGTAGCACATGTATTCATCAGAGATGTGGTTAGATTGCATGGTGTTTCGAAGAATATTGTGTCACACAAGGATGCTAAGTTCACTTACAAGTTTTGGAGGGAGTTGTTTGCAGGTTTAGGGAAAGAGTTTGCCTTTAATACAACTTATCATTCGTAGATATATGGACAGACAGAGAGGGTCAGCATGATATTGGAGGACATGTTGAGGATCTATTTGATGCATCAACAAAGGAGATGGGAGGAGTACCTAACGTTGGTTGAATTCGCTTCCAAGAATGGGTATCAGGAGTCACTGAGGATTAGTTCATTTGAGGCATTATATGGGCGGAGTTGTAATAATTCCATCAGTTAGAGTGATCTAGTTAATCGGGTGTTGATTTGATGAGACATGTTGGAAGAAATTGAACAGGAAATGCAGGTAACAAAGAAGAATCTGAAGACAACACAAGACAAACATAAAATTATGTAGACCAAAACAAGTTATTTAAGGAGTTTGAGGTTGGGGAACTGGTGTACTTGCACATCAAGTCGAAGAATAAATCCTTGTGGATTGGATCATGTGCCAAGATGACACCTCGGTGCTGTGGACCTTTCAAGTTTCTTGAGGATTGGACTAGTAGCCTATCGACTTGCACTGCCTCCAACAATGAAATTCCATGATGTTTTCCATGTGTCATTGCTTAAGAAACATGTTAAAGATGTTGGTCATGTGTTTGACTGACCTATATCACAGGTTAAGCCAGATGGAGAATTCTAGTCGAAACTTCATTGGATATTGTAGAGGAAAATTTTCCTGCTCTGGAAGCAAGCAATTAACCATATTAAAGTGCAATGGAAGCACTTTGGGCCCGATAAAGCTATATGGGAGATGACAGATCAGATGCAAGGTATGTATCCTTCTCTATTCACTGGTTAATTGAATGTTTTTGTTATATTCTTTGGTGTGATGTTTTGGTATATGTACATTTGTACATGGATGTAAATACCGCCATGAGATGTGTTATAAAGCTCCAATAAGCGATATGGGTGTGATGTCATTATGGTTTTCATGTTGGTTTTCTCTTCAGCAGGTTGAACATTGTAAATATTGCATCAAGCTAAGTTATAAAGCTCCATAGGCAGTATGTTTTGCTTATACAAGTTTTATTGGTTGTAGGTGTCATTGAACACTAAGGATGGTGTTCCTTCAAGGGGGAGGGTTTTGTAACATCCATGGTGAAAATTCCATGTAATAAAACTTAATAATGGCAAAATAATAACCATGATTATGGGACACTTATTCCAAGCTGAATGTTGGGAAAAAAACATCTTAATGGGTGTTCATTTTAGTTATTATGGCTAAAAGAAAATGGAAAAGGCATTGGAGAAGGCTATGGAAAGGAAAAATGGCAATAATTGGAATTTTATTTATGAAAATAATGGAAATTAGGAGAAAAGGAAGGTGAAAGATCACAAGTTGTATGTGAGGAGGAAAATGAATGAAAATAATGGAAAATTGAAGATAGAGGCCTCATTAATAAAAAGGCTTTTGAGGATCAATTGGTACATTTTTTCACTTCAGTTTTGGAGCTCGCTCTCACACTCTTGGACACTTAGATTTTTCTTCGAGCAGTTTAGCATTGGATCAAGGAAAGAAAATAAGGCAAGTAGAAGTAAATATCAAGCAAGGAAGGTCAAGATCAAGCATCTACATCGGGATTATTTGCAGGTATTGATTTGCCTGTTTGATTTCCCTTCTAGTTTTTGGCATGCATGGTTATGCATGTGTGTTCTTGGTTCTCTTGTTTTCATGGGCCTGGGATTTTCCAAGTGTGACAATGTTCTTTAGCCTTGCCTTGGAATTTCTGGATAGTCATGGTGTGATGGGTTCTCATGTTTTTGGTTGAACTGGATTATCAGACAGATTCGAAACTAAGTGAGGTGGTTCTTTGAAATAAATAACACATGGCCTAGTGACCCCTGAACTAGACTATGGGTTGTAGTAAAGCCAAATTTTGTGTTACCTCGATGGGCCTAGTAATCCTCAACCGATGAATGGCGCGACATACGGTAAAGCCTAGAGGTCATTTCTCTATAGCGGGCCTAGGAATCGTGTGATGGGATATACAGTAAAGTGTGGATGATGGGGTCTCGATTGGGCATAGGAATATTGGGATGGGATATACAGTAAATCCGAAAGGTTGGTGTCTTGATTATGGAATAGTGATCCCTTAATCAGATTATGGATGGCGATAAATCCTAGAGACTAAGAGATAAGAGAATTCCTCACGGTGTAGGTGGATAAACTCCAGTGGCATCCATGCTTGTTTTGGCCTAGTGATACAATGAGGATTTATGTGAAGCTCATTTCTATTGATAAGGGTGAGGAGGTGTAGCCTCGAGAAGCCCTGGTTTAGTTTTTGTTAGGAGTCCCACATTCATGCTTGGTTTTAGGGTCATATAAATTATAGGATCTCAAGGTGATTGAGTATTTTTTATTTGTGATTTCATATTGTCCATAAATTTCAATATTCAAATGATTTCAAAAAATATGAAAAAAGAAAATGAAAAGAGGGTATGTTAAAAAATAAATAAGAAAAAGGGAAATAAGAACCCCACAAAAGAAAAAATAGAAAATAATATGGAAAGTGTTGCAAGTCTAAATGCCACTACTGATAAGTTAGTTCTTTTAGTTCGTTATCAAATAAGGTTGTGTGCAAATTGTTTTTGAATGCCACAATGACTAAAGTTTTGTTCAAATCATACAGTTTAATCATGATTGAACACATTTAAATTTATGTTCAATAGGTTAGTGAATAAAGATTTACCAAACAATTTAATTTTGGTAAATCACTAGCTAGGTAGAAATAAAATTGACTCAACAGTTTAATCTGAACCAATGGTGAGATAAGTGATAGGATAAGGTAGATTTTCATAAAAAAAGTTATCTAGGTCTGCTAATTTAAAAGCACCCCGCAAAGCAAGAAAAACAAATGTTAGCTTAGAAAAATAATTGAAATGAGAGGGTAGGTAGAAATAGAATGATGATTTCATAATAAGCATGAAAATTGATCCTAAGTCAAATGTTAAAGATTATTTTCATGCACAGGAGAAAAACAAAGGGATAAAGGTTTTGTTCTAAGGTTCAGTATATCAAATGATATTTGGTACATTATCCTACTATTCCTAAGTTTCACCACCCGAAAATTAGTCCTCCGCTTATATTCCATTCATTCGCCTCCCTCACCACGTATCCAATCATATTCCATTAAATTTGTTTCCCTACCCCACCATATGCCCATCACATCACGATAAAGCCTCCCCACCTTTCACGTCATTTGAACTCTGCATTTGATATCCAACGACTTATATTATTTTTCGGCCTCCCCTCACCAACAGAACTTTACCGTTTGGGGGGGGGGGGTTGTAATGGGCGGTATTGAAGCCTAGAGCCACTGCGACATGGCACCATTCTATGTTTTCACACTCCCTTTTCCAAAACCGTTAACCACCTCCCCCACCTCCGAAAATTGTTTTCTCCGCCATACGAAACCACTAACCTATCCTTTACACTCTTGCCAATCCCCCCTCACCACCTCATCTATCCGTTGCTTCTGCCAATCACATCCACTCCCTCCAAATTAACCCATTAAGTAATTTAATTACTTAACCATTAATATAATAGACCCGCGCCATCATCAACAAGAAAGCTCGAAAACTATAAACCCCCTCCTTTCGCCCATTCACAGGTTACTGATATCATACTCTGCCAATACCATTTCTCTGTGATAGGTATGCAATTTAAATTGCATAGTTTCACTTGCCCGAGGATCACACTAACTAACTTCCATTCAAACTAATACCTCTGTTTTCATGCCTGCTCAAATCCGAGCCCTCTCTACACCTTGTAAACCAGACCAATCAGGATTTCATCAGTATTCTCAACCCAGTCCCATCATGCCTCCTAAACATAAGGTTCAAGAAGAACCTATAAGCCCTCTGATCCACCCTCTGATTGATTTTCATCATATTCCTTTGGTGGACAGAGATTACAAAATCCATGAAACTCTTTGTGATTTTGATTTATTCGAAATTCTATTGGATAGAATACAAGTTCATTGATAAGTTTGATGATATCCGACTGTGGAAATCCAATTTTCCCCATTATATCTTTCCCCGTACTCATAGTGCCCTTGAATTCATCAGGAAATGTCATGCTTGTTATCTACCCAGTCAAAGAGTGATTATTGCCCCTACAAGAGAAATTTTACTCACCATAATTGCCCAATCAATAGATCAAATGATGCAAGCTCCTGTTGCAAAGAATGCCACTCCTTTCTCTCATGAAGCCCTCACTGAATTGTACCAGAAACTAGACTTTGCAAAAAGAGCCAAAACCCTTGAGCTTTTCTTTACTAAAGATGCCCCATTACAAAGAGAAAATCCTCCCTATCCATCCTCCATTTCCTTGAGAGAGCCAAGTAGATCATTACTGTCACTTCCTACCTCATTGGTTATTACTCAATACAATGGGTAGATGAGGCCATTATAGGATTTATTTCTATTTTCTCCACAAATTCCAAGACTTCCATGTTATTCAACTTCAGCCAATTCCTTGTAGATTCCATCCATGAATAGTTTGTTAAATTCAAAACTTAGGAAGTATTTAAATATGCTTTTGTGTTAGTATATATGTTTTTGTATTTTCAGGGAGACAACTTCAAGCTTGCATTACAAAAGTTGGATGAAGAGGGAAACCAACAATCAATCATCTTCTGAACTACACTAGTAATGAAGGAGCAAAAATAATATTCATACAAACAATTCATAGAAATGTTTGTACATCCAACACTTAGTCTCCTAAGCATCAAGTCAGAGCCAAGAATCAGTTAAGAAATCAAGAAAATTTTGCAGTTATCAAACCAAGTCCAGACAGGAGATTGGTATCTTTACCATAATTACACAAAGCTAAGGATATATGGGTGTGAACTTGCCCCTTACAAACTGCCAAAATTCATCCCAATGAGGATTTTTGCCCTTGAATACATAAGGAAAACGCTCAATGTTGATGAGATTCATTTTGTATCTTCCAAGAAGAAATATCAATTCAAGATCAAAACCCAAATAGGACCTTCATTTGTAACAGAAAGTCATCAGGGGAAGAAGCAGGCAAATTGCTGAAAGAAATGCAATTCAACCTCAGTTTCACATGGTCATATGATCCATTAGGGTTCATATCCAAGTTAAAGGTAGAGAACAAATCTACAACTTATTTTCATACATCTAGACCAAAGATTGTGAGATACAAGAATCAACTAGAATGGACTGAAAACACTCTACAAGAGACAGAGGATAAATTAGTGTCAACTTCAGCATTACAAACTCTTGTTACACAAGAGAAAAGAGGAAAAAGGAACAGAGAAGAAGAGTCACCTCCAGTGATTGATACTCCCAGCGAAGACTTCAAAATCATGTACAAGAAGAGGACCAAGCTTAGTTCCAAACTGAGCCTAAGCAAGGATTCATATCAAGAGGATATTATCACCACCAAAGAGACACTTGTTTCCTCACTAGTAGGTGATCAAACTACACTTTCTCCTACCACCTCGACAACTTCACATGATTAACAACAAGTTATGCAAACTAGTACATCTACCACAGGGGAGAAAGAAAAGAGCATATTTGATATATTCAAGGAGATTAAAGTGAGAAATGAATCTTTGAAGATAAATACATATAATCCATTTTGGAAGAAGAATTCCAGTTCTCAAAGCAGACTAGTGTTAGTGTTTGACTCAGAGAAAGGCAAAATGCAGATGGCCTTCCTCCAAGCACAGATCCCACAGCCCAGGGCAGCATTGGATTACAAAAATACTTCATTTGAATTTGATGTAAAAGACATACATCCCATTGATCAAATGGAGATGCACAAAAAAACTGGTCAAATGATTTCATCCACACTCACTAACACTGCTATGAGTCTGTCCAAATTGCAGGTTACTTTAGCTAATATTCAGTCACAATTGAAGATGGAGAAAGTCTCTTCACTTACCAAAGACACAAGGATCAAAACTTTGGAGGACTTGGTAATCAAGATAGTATATGATCCTTCAAACATCAACGCAACAAAAGAGATCATAAGAAAGAAGAATACCAACATGGAAACATTGAGAAAACTGTTGAAATTACCAGCCACAAAAGATCCTTTGGCCAAAGACATTGAAGAATTAGAGTCACAAAAGGCAGACATGATGAAGCTCATCATGGAACAAAATGTACAGCTGAAACAAATGGAAACAAAGATGGAGAAAGTAATCAAAGAAAAGGAGAAAGCTACCAGAATGTCTATTGTCCCTTTGGAAGGTGTACCTCTTACAACAATTCCTACATCTACCTCTTCTATAGCAAACACAAGGAATATTGCAGGTTAGTTGGAAATTGCGGTGGAGAATTTGTCTCTTCAAACTGAAGAAATTAAAATATTGCAGGTCCAAGTTAATATTCTGCAAGACCAGAAGGCAAAAATTGAGACTTTCCATGCAACAGAGCTACATAGAGCTCAAAAGCAGATAGAAACATGGCGGAAATCTGCAACCGAATCCTCCATTGGCCACACACTAGGTCAAGTCAAGGAAATTATATGGAACTATATTATTGAAGCCATGGATAAAATCTAGCCATGTATTCAAATTATATTTGGACATAAAGGGTTGATTGAGAGAGCCAACCAGGTCATTTCCACTATTAACAATGAGTTGGGAGATATGCTTGCCACAACCAACAACATCATCATGTTTCTCAATTCCAAAAATAGATATAAGTTGGATGATTTGGGAGTAAATGAAAATAGAAAGACAATTTTAGAAGTAAATAAAGTTCATACAAAGAAAATTTTGATTGTGCAGCTTACAGAAAAATTTCACAGTTTGGAAATAGCAGTCAACACATTTTTCACCAAAATAGAAGCATTAACAAAGAGGGGCCTGCCTTATTTATTTGTAATTAATGACAAACTAATGACCATGGAAGATTATATGAAGAAGCTTAAAGACATTGCAAAGGATATTGCTAAATATTCCCACATTAAAGGTGTTGTTGGTACCATTTCATTGCCATCCTTTTCTTCTAGAAATCCATCATTTGCCTATCTTTTTCTCCCATAAACCCCTCATAGCCCATTGAATTGATTAATCAAAGCATTATAGTTGTTAATTTACATTAAATTTAATTTGTGAATTTTTATGTTAAAAATTAGAAATTTTCAACAAAAATTATAGGATGTCATGACTTCCTGTAAATGGTTTATGATGTGACACATGGCATGGCAGGAAAATCAAAACAAAGGATAGGAACATGATATAGAATGTACATACATGGTGAAATATCTATTCAACAACAAATCTAAAGCTCCTGGATACATGGTCAATGCTGGCCAAACCCAGCCTTTTTGGTCACAAAGGCAGCAAAAAGCCAGAGTTTCGCAAACTGATTTCGTTTTGCTTTGGAAATCAGTTAAGATTAGAAAGGAAAAAATCACTATTTTGTAAAAGCAGAAACATCTGCATAATGTATGTACATTTGATTTAGAGGGAAAGTTAGTGAATATAGGATAGGAGACAAGCAGATAAAAGACTGCGTATTGTATTGTCCAGAACGATTATTATCCTTGTGTATTGTTTTCAGAACATTGCTCTTGCTTGTGATTTCGATTTCCAGAACTTAATTACAGTCATCATTTTACCCTTACAGTGCTTATGCGTTAACATTCTCATCGCTTGAAGTTTCTTAAGTGTACCATTGAAGCGTGGACGGGCCCTACATGGAGATTGGTATACTTTTAATTTCATTTCCATAGCGTTTTCGAATCTGAATAGTGTGAATAGCGTTTAATGTTATTTCCTTGCCTGCGAGTTTATCGATTTGATTAGAAGTTCTTGCAAATAATATTCATGGTGATAGCTTGAGAATTTGATTGCTAGGTCATTGAACAATATCTTGTAAAATATTTGATCGATCATTAGATTTCAAAATATCTCCCTGGACTCCGTTTTCATGCATTTAAAATTTCAGTGTGCTTAAAATAGCTTTTGATTTTCATGAATGCTTAGTGTGTTAGATGGAAAGAGCTTTTGTGGATAATATCCTTGTAAGAGGGTTGAAAACTTAGTCTAGCAACGTGCTGTTTCTGTTGGAAATAATATTGAGAGGGGGGGTGAATCAGTATTATCAAATTCTTTTCAATATGCCTTCATTAATATATTGATCATTAACTTGTATATGTTAGTACCATAAAATAATGAGCATGAACAAGAAAAACAGATAGTCACACCAAAGAACACTAGATATAAGGTGGAAACCCAATGTGGGTGAAAACCACCTGCTGTAATAAGTCTCTATCTTCTTTCAATTAGAAACTCCTTTTACAATGATCTTGTACTGGTGCAGTCCTTTACCAGTACGCAGGCTGCAACCTGCAGAGAGCTACAACTCTCTCTCGTTTTCCAGTCTCTCCTGGAAGGGAGCTACAACCCCTTTTTTCTCTTTTACTTCTTTAAGGACCACGTTTCATTAATTTTCAAACTGGATCCATGAACATCAAATAATCATCAAGTACATGAAAATCACCCAATCTCCTTATACAATAAACCAATGAATCACCCACTCATCAGAATGTTGTAAACAGAAAGGAATACCAGAAATCTAAACCCAGACCTTTGCTCCAATAGATAAAAGACAATCAACAATTGTTTCAAGATAAGACCGCAATTTCACCAACAGGGACCTGCGTATATCTGCAGCTCTTCTGAGACAAAACTGCGCAGATCCTCACTGGTTGTTCTTCTGCTCTGTGAACTTTTCTTCAGATTCGCACCTCCACTTCCGACTTTCTGTGTAGACCCGCACTGTGCCTTCTTCTCGCCTACGTACCTCGCACTTCATGCTTGTCTGTGCTGCGTGCGCCCCACACTGTGCCTTCTCCTGTACTGCGTACCACGCACTGCGCCTTTGACTGCGCTGCGTACCCACGCACTGCGCCTTTGACTGCGCTGCATACCCACGCACTGCGCCTTCGGATCACCTGTGGACTTCTGATTAGGGCCAAATTTTCAGTACACAAATGTGCCAGAGTCAGTCAGATCCACAGATCTGATTATGCGCCCGAGAGATCACGACTTCATAGATTTACCTTCAAAATTACTTTTATTTAGATCAAGCATTTTACATTGACAACCCAATATTTCAGATCTTAAGATATTCAATGAAAAGATACCTCAGCCAAGTGATCTCCTTCCCTATTTATAGATAAGCCCTTATTCACACCATGGGACAAAACCATCAATAACCAATACAAGGGATCCAAACCAGGGCTAAAATAGATCCTATACCACGGGCCAAAACCATAGCATCAGAAAAGGCGGGCTAAATACCACGGGCCAAACATAAGAAACCCCACGTGAGCGCACTTCACTGCCTTGAAGTGAGTGAACTGGGGTTCCGCACCTACTGAACAGGTAACCTGCGGGTATGACCGTGCCTCCTACATGGTGAACCTGCGGGTCCGCACCTTTTGAACCATTCACCTGTGAGCCTCTTTAATTTCCATCATTTTGAGAGCCTGAACAGACCATTGCCACTTGAGTGAGTTGCCATCAAGTACAACACCTGTATCATAGAGCCATACCAGAATCATAATGCCAACAATATCCCCCTTTGGACTTGTTGGAAACCTCAATATCCTCAACGTCATTCTCCCCCTTTGACATCAAGTGCAAAGGGTTTATGCTCCCCCTAAGAACATGCTCCCCCTGACTATAAACCAGATCTGCAAAGAAGAATCATAATCCACCAAACACCATAAACGACCATGAAAGAGATAGAGACATATTGCAGCCATGTTTAGATCAGCATCTGTGTTCTCCTTCTGAGCTACCATAATGCCAACAATGCATTGTATGCTCCCCCTGAACCTGTGCCATTCGATCTTTGACCAATCTGCAAACCAGCACATGTATGCATATTCCCAGATGAACCTTGCGTACAACTAACACTTAGAAGAGATTCAACAACAAGATGATGCATCAACAACCCCTAGCTTTTACCTAAGGTATTCAAAGGTCTCCCTAGACAGTGTTTTAGTGAATATATCAGCAACTTGTTCCTTAGAAGTAACATACTCCAATTTGACCTTTTGTTCAAGCACTTGTTCCCGGATAAAATGATACTTGATCGGTATGTGCTTGGTATTTGAATGCATGACTAGGTTCTTTGAAATGTTGATTGCACTTGTATTATCACATAAGATGGAGATAGCTGGTGTACAATTGATTTGTAAATCCTGCAAGGTCTGCATCATCCAAAGGAGTTGAGTGTAGCAAGATGCAGTAGCAACATATTCTGCCTCAGCTGTAGACAAGGAAATCGAACTCGGTTTCTTGCTGAACCAAGATACTAATCTGGAACCCATAAAGAATGCACCACCACTTGTGCTCTTCCTGTCATCCACGCTTCCGGCCCAATATGCATCTGTATAAGCATGAAGTGTGAGATCTGTATCTCTAGGATAACATAAGCCATAATTTTGAGTCCCTTGAAGATATTTGAAAATTCTCTTCACTTCCTGAAGATGAGTTTCCTTTGGATTTGGCTTAAATCTTCCAACTATTCCCACTGCATGCATGATGTCTGGTCTGGTACCTGTCAAATAAAGTAGACTTCCAATCATAGATCTGTAGGTTGGTTGATGCACTGTTGCTGATTCGTCATTTGCACTGA
>APFE030295860.1:66440-80497 GCA_000404065.3 Pinus taeda
TTTTCTTCTATTGCAGAAACTTTAGATTCAAACCTAAGGGACAAAGATCTTAGAACTTTTTCAACCACAACAACCTCTTTTATTTCTTCACCCAAATTTTTCATACAATTAACAATCTCATCTACACGAAGAAAATAGTTAGCACACTTTCATCATTGTACATTCTGAGATTTTCATACTAAATTCTGAGGGTTTTAAGTTTGCTCGTTTTACCTGATCATCTCCTTCATAGCTCAGAACAATCTTGTCCCATATTTCTTTTGCAGATTTATACTGCATAACTTTCACAAATTCTGATTGAGACAGGCATCCTAGAAGAGTATTGACTGCCTTTGCATTTGTTTCATATTTCTTTTTCTCTGCTGAATCTGTAGGAGTAGCTGATGGAAAAGTATACCCTATTTCTATGATGTCCCAAACTTCTGTACCCAAAGATTGAAGATAGGCAGTAACTCTTACCTTCCAATATACGAAGTTTGTCTCATCAAAAATCGGTGGTTTGATCGATGCTTCCCTCTCATAGTTGCTCATGATGATGGATCTTCCTTCAAGCGATCAAGCTCCTTCAGAAGGACCTTGCTCTGATACCAATTGTTGGAAATAATACTGAGAGGGGGGGTGAATCAGTATTATCAAATTCTTTTCAATATGCCTTCATTAATTTATTGATCATTACTTGTATACGTTAGTACCATAAAATAATGAGCATGAACAAGAAAAACAGATAGTCACACCAAAGAACACCAGATATAAGGTGGAAACCCAATGTGGGTGAAAACCACATGCTGCAATAAGTCTCTATCTTCTTTCAATTAGAAACTCCTTTTACAATGATCTTGTACTGGTGCAGTCCTTTACCAGTACGCAGGCTGCAACCTGTAGAGAGCTACAACTCTCTCTTGTTTTCTAGTCTCTCCTAGAAGGGAGCTACAACCCCCTTTGCTCTTTTACTTCTTTAGGGACCACGTTTCATTAATTGTCAAACTGGATCCATGAACATCAAATAATCATCAAGTACATAAAAATCACCCAATCTCCTTATACAATAAACCAATGAATCACCCACTCTTCAGAATGCTGTAAACAGAAAGGAATACCAGAAATCTAAACCCAGAACTTTGCTCCAATAGATAAAAGACAATCAACAATTGTTTCAAGTTAATACCACAATTTCACCAACAGGGGCCTGCGTATATCCGCAGCTCTTCTGAGACAGAACTGCGCAGATCCGCACTGGTTGTTCTTCTTCTCTGCGAACTTTTCTTCAGATCCACACCTCCACTTCTGAATTTCTGCGTAGACCCACACTGTGCCTTCTTCTCACCTGCGTACCTCGCACTTCACGCTTGTCTGTGCTGCGTGCACTATGCACTGTGCCTTCTCCTGTACTGCGTACCACGCACTGCACCTTTGACTGCGCTACCCACGCACTGCGCCTTTGACTGCGCTGCGTACCCACGCATTGCGCCTTCAGATTGCCTACGGACTTTTGATTAGGGCCAAATTTTCAGTACACCAATGTGCCACAGTCAGTCAGATCCACAGATCTGATTATGCACCCGAGAGATCACGACTTCATAGATTTACCTTCAAAATTACTTTTATTTAGATCAAGCATTTTACATTGACAACCCAATATTTCAGATCTTAAGATATTCAATTGAAAAGATACCTCAGCCAAGTGATCTCCTTCCCTATTTATAGACAAGCCCTTATTCACACCATGGGACAAAACCATCAATAACCAATACAAGGGATCCAAATCGGGGCTAAAATAGATCCTATACTACGGGCCAAAACCATAGCATCAGAAAAGGCGGGCTAAATACCACGGGCCAAACATAAGAAACCCCACGTGAGCGCACTTCACTGCCTTGAAGTGAGTGAACTAGGGTTCCGCACTTATTGAATGGGTAACCTGCGGGTATGACCGTACCTCCTGCACGGTGAACCTGCGGGTCCGCACCTTTTGAACCATTCCCCTGCGAGCCTCTTAATGTCCATCATTTTGAGAGCCTGAACAGACCATTGCCACTTGTGAGAGTTGCCATCAAGTACAACACCTGTATCATAGAGCCACACCAGAATCATAATTCCAACAGTTTCTTTAGAACAGTTAGATAAATTAGATGATCTGAGTGTTAAGGTGTGAGAGGAAACATATTTCAATCTCCTATAAAGGAGTGTTGTAGCCTGTCATAGAAGACACTTAGTTAGGTAGATGAGATCCTTTTATGTCTATAGACTTTAGACACGTGCCTCTAAGTTTACCTACCTTGGTTGATATTAAATCTAGTCTAATCTAGCACCCTAGATTGGCCACTACATTTTGGCACCGTTGCCGGGGAGGCGCAGTTAGAGGATTTCGAAAAAAAAACAAAATTAAAATAAAAAATTAAAATAAATAAAAACAAACAAAAACACAACATAGATTTGATTTTAATTGTCATTTTAGAAGTCATGTTTTCTTATGCCTAGATCTAGAGATAATAAAGGTAGATTCATAAAAACCCCCCATCCAAAAACTAACCTACCACTAGGAGCAGACCCTTTAGGAAAAATTGAACACACAACACCAACTGAGGAAGTCACCATACAAAAATTAGAGGATAAACACAAATCAGGCCAAGACTTACACTTATTGAGAGACAGATCCTATTGGCACATGAATCACAGAAGAAACATCTCCCTGAATCTTCTACAAAAAGAGAAAGTAGAAAAATAACTCAACAATCTCTAGAACAACTCTTTGGAACAAGTGACACTGAACAAGCAATTAAATCACTAGAGGAATCTATAAAAATGGCTGAGGAAGGAGGAGGATCAACAAGAAGACCCACTCCTGAACAACAACAAGATCAAAGAGAGGAGGAAGAGTCAACCTTTAAATTTCCTATTCACGAACCAGAAGACAATCATGATGAGGAAATAAAAATGAAAAACATACCTCCTTCTGTGTTACCAAACTTTTATGGCATGGTTTCAGAAGATCTAGATTCATTTTTGTTTGATTTTGACATTGTATGTCGAACATATGGTTACACAGATGATGCCCATAGGCTTAGACTCTTCCCAACAACATTAAAAGCATCAACACTAAGATGGTTCATGGGACTTGGTGAGCATGCAATAACTGATTGGGATGGCATGAGAAGAATATTCCTAAAGAAATACCAACCTTATTGTAGATCGAAAGATTCTAAAGATGATAGCTTTAGGATGAATCAACAAGAGGATGAAAATCTAGAGGAGTACTTGGAACAATTTGCTTACAATTTACAAAAATCAAAACATCGATCCATGACTCTTGATCTCATTCGAACAATATTTTTGAAGGGCATCCGAGAGGAATACTTAGATGATCTTAATTTGATGGGCAAAGGTGATATTTCCACCTTACCTTTAGAAGAAATCGCCGATTTATGTGAAAAGTATTCTAGGAGCAAAGCCAAAATTGGAAAAAGAACCATATCATCCAAAGCCACAAAATCTGCTTCAACAAGTGTCACATGAGCTAAAATAGGAAATTTGCTAGAGGAATTCAAAACAGATCTATTGAGTACCTTAGGAACTCAAATTGACACTCTCAAAGCTAGGAAAAGACAAGAAGAGGAAGATCAAATGATGGCTTTATTTTGTCCAATATGCCGGAAGAAACATGCCTTAAAAGATTGCCCATTAGAAAACATTCAAGTTTGTGCCTTTTGTACTGAAAATCATGATATATTTCATTGCTCTAAAGTCAAGATTTTGCAGAATTGTAATGTGGAAACTAACATAGATATAGAGAATGTGTATTTCATGGGCGCAAAGAGACCATGGAAGCCAAGAACTCCACCTCAAGGTATGTTCCCAAACCAGAATTTGCAATTTCCTGCACATGATTAGATGTATGCTCAGAATTCGTGGAATGTACCCATGCCATGGTAGCACCAAAATTACCCACAACAACAATGGAGACCATCTCAACAATACTCTCAACAATATCAACCATATCCTCAACCATACCAACCATATTTGCAGCCATATCAACAATATCATCAGCCATATTCACCATATCCTCAACCATATCAGCAATATCCTCAACAACAAGTTGTTTACCCACATCAACCCCAACCCACTCAACAAGCATTGCCTGCTCCTCCACCAATAAATCCACCACAATTACAACTTCCATCTAACCAACAACCTCCTAGACCTACTCAAATCCCTGCTCAACCTGTACCAAATCCAAATAACAGAGCAAAGAGACCAGCTTATAATGTAGATGAGGGACCATCATATCCCACCTTACCCTTGAAAAATATCAATTTGAGGTATGGTAAGGTACTTTACAAAGAATACCCAACAGCTAATAAACAATAATAAAAACGAAGAAAATGAAAATGAAACTCCAATTCAAAGGAAACAAAATGATGACATCAAAAATAAACAAATGCAACCGTTGCATCCCCCACCTTTTCTAGACAGATTGGTCCAAACAAAACTTCCCATGTCTATACCACAGTTTGATGTTTTAGATGAGTTAAAGAATGTCTATATAAAAATTCCACTACTACAAGCTATAAAAGACATTCCCATATATACTAAAGCCATCAAGGAACTGTGCCTTAAAAAGCCTACTAGGAAAAGAGTTGATCCACAAACTATTCATGTTATTGGACATTTAGCTAGCCTTATGACAAACACCATTTCAATGGAAAAGTATGTTGATCCTGGTATTCCCAGAGTCACTACAATCATTAACAACATACATATTCCAAACACCTTAATTGACCTTGGGGCCACAATAAATGTGATGACTCTTGAAACCATGAAAACACTCCAGCTCACAAACTTGCAGCACACAACAATTGTTCTAGAACTCGCTGATAGGTCTAAAGTGATTCCTGAAGGGATTTTGGAGGACATAATTGTTTCACTGGAATCTTGGGAGTATCCAGTGGACTTTTTAGTTCTTCAGCCAAAATCCAATTTAGGAGGACACCCTATCATCCTTTGTAGACCATGGTTAGAAACTGCTTATGCATTCATAGGATGTAGATCGGGTAATATGATCATTTCACGAGGAACTGAAAGAAAACAACTCACTCTTTACCCATCAGCACAATTACCAGCAGTAGCACACAATTTATGGTTTGATGATAAATACAATGATAAGGCAGAAGTTCAATCTGTTTTCAGCATCAACCAAATCTATGATTTTCAAGAACATAATAATGATGATTTGGTAGAATTGTTCCTTTCTCAACCTGATGTTTCCGAAGAATTGAGAAATGACCAATACCATGCTGCACATGAAATTTTGGCACAAAATTTTCAGGAAACATGCACCATTCATTCCTTGCAAACAACATTTCAAAACATTTTTCCTATCCAATCTATCACAAACACACAGAGCAAAACCATAGAGATTAGTCCAGGAAAAACTTTGAATATTGGCACTCACTTAGACTCATCTCAGGAGGAAAAATTGATTCAATTATTAAGAAAATACCAGAAATCATTTGCTTGGGACTATATTGATATGCACGGAATTCACCCTGAAACATGCACTCACCATATTTATACGGATAGTAATATCAAACCAGTGAGGCAACCACAAAGACGAATGAATTCCATGCTTTAGGATATTGTTAGAGAGGAATTACAAAAACTTTTGAAAGTCAATTTTATCTATCCTATCTCTGACAGTCAGTGGGTATCCCCATTGGTATTAGTGCCCAAGAAAAATGGTAAGTGGAGGATTTGTGTTGATTACAGACAATTGAACAAAGCAACCCTCAAAGATTATTTCCCCCACCTTATTTATTGACCAAGTGCTTAGACACATTAGCTAGGAAATTTCATCATTCTCTTTCTTAAATGGTTTTCAAGTGGCTACATACTAATCAGGGTACCCTTAGAGAACAGGACAAAACCACTTACTTGTCTCTGGGCACTTATGATTATAATGTTTTACCATGTTTGGGACTTGCAATGCTCTAGCTACATTTCAGAGAGCTGTATTAGCTATTTTTGCTGATTTTAGTTAATGATTTGTGTTGAAGTTTACATGGAGAATTTCAGTGTATGTAATTCATTTGAGCATGATTAGAGAAATCTTGAAAAAGTTTTGAAGAGAAATTATTGAGAGCTAGATCGTCCCTGGCATGAAAAGTGTTTTTAAAATGATTTAATGAAAGGGATAGGTATTAGGACACTATATTTCTTCTCAAGGCATTAAAGTTGATCCATAAAAAATCCAGATCATTGTCAATTTTCCAATTCTGAAGACTCAAAAAGAGGTAAGAAGTTTTCTTGGGTATGCAAGCTATTAAAGAAGGTTTATTGAACATTTTAGTAAAATAACTTTACCTTTATTTAAGCTTCTAGCAAGAGATGCACCTTTCAACTGGAATGATAATTGTCAACAAGCATTTGAAACACTCAAAGAAAAGTTATCAACCACACCAGTCTTAAAAGGACCTAACTAGAACCTACCATTTCACATCTTTACAGATGCATCTAATACTGCAGTAGGTGCCTCATTAGGCCAAAAAGAGGAGTCTTTTCATTATGCCATCTATTTCATTAATAAAAATCTAACACCTGCAGAATTAAACTACACAGTCACTGAAAAAGAAATGCTTGCAATCATACATGTATGAATAAATTCCGACATTATATAAATGGTTATGAGGTTTTTGTACATACCGACCATTCTGCCATTAAGTATTTAATGAATAAACCAGTAACTAATGGCAGAGTTACCAGATGGTTGTTATTATTACATGAATTTAATATCACAGTGCTAGATAGACCAGGTAAGGAGAATTAGGTGGCAGGTTTTCTTTCTAGACTGCAAAATCCAGGTGAGGTTGTTTCGGTTGAAGATTCTTTTCTAGATGAAAATTTATTTGCAATTTCAATAGTGAATCCTTGGTATGCTAACTTGGCCAGCTATTTGTCCACAGGAAGAACACCTCCATATTTTACTCCAAAGGAAAAGAAGAGGCTAATCAAACAAAGTGCTCGATACTCATGGGTTAATGGAGATTTATTTTATATTGGTTATGATATGATTATTAGACGATGTGTAAGAAATGATGAAATAATTGATATTTTAAAATCTTGCCATGATAAACCGTGTGGTGGGCATTTTGCAGCTAAAAGAACAACATTCAAGATTCTTAGTCTTGGATACTACTGGCCATCTATTTTTAAGGATTCCAAGAAGTACGTGAAGAGTTGTGATAGCTGTCAAAGAATGGGTAGGCCAACAGCTACAGATGAGATGCCACTTCAGCCTCAAGTACACTTAGAGCCATTTGAAAAATGGGCTCTAGATTTCATAAGACCCATCAATCCAACTTCCAAAGGTAAGAAGTACATCCTAGTATGTACTGATTACGTGAAAAAATGGGCTGAAGCCAAAGCAGTAGTCCGGGCAACTGAACAAACAGTGGTAAACTTCCTTTTTGAAGAAATTTTTGTAAGGTATGGAGTACCAAGGGAGATAGTGACAGATCAAGGTAATTAGTTTACTTCAAAGTTAGTTAAGGAAATCACATAAAAATATCAAATCAAGCACAGAAGAAGTACACCTTACCATCCATAGGCCAATGGCCAAGTGGAATCCACAAATAAAACATTGGAAGGAATTATCACTAAGGCCGTAGCAATGAACAGAAAGAATTGGGAAGAGAAGCTCAAAGATGCACTATGGGATTATAGAATCACGTGGAAGAATACTACAGGATTTACACCATATCAGTTGGTGTATGGCAAAGAGGTAATGCTTCCTATTAAGTTTCAAATACATACTTTTAAGACGGCTGTAGATTTAGGAATTGATCTTAATGAAGCACAACAAGAAAGAATTCATCAGTTGAACCAGCTGGATGAAATGAGGCAGCAAGCAGAGGAGACAACACTCCTAATGCAGAAACAAAGGAAGCAGTGGCATGATGCACATATAAAAAAGAAACAGTTCAAAGAAGGAGACTAGGCTTTACTCTTTGACTCTAAATTCAGAGATCATAAAGCCAAATTTACCACACATTGGATGGGCCCATATGAAATAGTTCAAGTTTATGAAAATGGATCAGTCAAGCTTACTACCATTGATGGAGAAGGCCACCCCTTTCTTGTCAATGGCCATAGGTTGAAACTCTATCATAAGCCCATCAGCAAGGAGGATTTTCTTCAAATTGTATCTCAGCAAAGGGAGGTTGAGAGATTGCAGCCTTTAGCTGTGATATCTCTACCTTAGTTCATTTCATTTCAATTTAACAAAAAATAAAAAATAAAAAAATATAGTAAAGGTTTAGATGTGAAAACCAGACTCTGGCATACTCTAACCCATAATTCTTACTTGAAAACCAATTCTTTGGCTAGTAAGAATTCCTTGTTCTATTTGTTTATTGTTTGGTTCATTGCTTCAATAATGACTTGAGGAAAAGTCAAAGCTTTAGTGGGGGAGAAGCATCAGCATTTCTATTTTCCTTATCTCATCTCCTCATTTGTAAATCTTCAAAGAATTTGTTTCAGCACTTCAGTATATCAATAAAAGAGTTGTTTTGTCTTTGTTCTAATCAGAGTTCAAGCAATATGCAGTGGGACCTCTTCAGAAGACTATGTTACCAGCACTAATATTAGAGGGACCTGTTCAACAAATATCAAAGGGACCTGTTAAAGACTGCATTCAAGGTACATTAGGCTACTTCAACAAAGTTTCAACAGAGTTTCAAAGGTTGCTTATCATCAAGGCTACATCAACACCAAATATCAAGGAAGTTGCACACACATCGTTCTTCAGATTTCAAAGAAGTTGCACACACAACATTCTTCATATTTCAGAGGGCCTGTTATATCCATATTCATCTCAAAAGGGACCTGTTCTGGACAATGAAAATCAGTCCTACCTATGCATGCCAACTCAACTCTTGGTCAACCAACAAAGTGTAATGTATTGTTGTAATTTTTATTTTTAACATTTAAAATTCTTGAATTATTTTAGTGTTAAATATGATGACTATGATTTCTTATGATCAATTTCAAAAACACCCCTATACCCATCACCCTTGTAACATTCCTAACTATTCAACTCTGCGATCATTTCCCAACACACTTTAGCCTATTGCCATATTCCTCCTACGATTTTTAAATCTTTTCCTAGACCACCCTTCAAACCTTATCATCGATCCATCATCTTCCTAATCGGCCAAGTACCAACAAGTAATGGATAAGTGGTGAATCATTGGAAAGCCAAGTGTTAAACGATTTCATTCATTTTTGAATCGGCCAAGTTATAAAACGATTGTTTGAGCCAAGTCAACCCAAGTTGAATTGGCATTCTCATGATTGTACCTATGCAAACCAGTATAGCTCCTCTGCCTTTATGATGTGAAAGCGCTCTGCATTATCATTATAGTAATTTGGGTAAGGTCGGTTGTTAAGTTTCATTTCATAAAACTCTCAATTCGTAAAAGGGCATTACCATATTAGTGATTCAAACTCTGTGATTTCAAAGAAGGTTGAGAAAGCAAGCGCTACAAAGGGAGAGCATAGTAAATAGGCTCACCACGAGTTTCTACCTCTGCCATAATCCGAGGACATTAATCTGGTCGCTTCCCAAGAAATTGAAAAAGGAGACCCCGAGAACAGAGGGCGCTACCATTTCGGTTGAGTGGAGTGCAAAACAGAGGTAACAAATCAAGAGACCCTTGTTGAATTATTAAGCATAAACAAAAAGGGTTAGAACAAGAGTTTCTTTTTCAAAATGACCAATAGAGCATAGCCTAAGACATTTGATAGTTCCCAATATCATGATGACTGTATTACAATTTTAAGGGAAAAGCAATGGTTATCCTTCCTAGAGAAATTTAATGGGAACAATGAAGAATTGACCAAGCAGTTTGCGTTTACATTTAATGGAGAGAAAGCATTAATAGGCAACTTCTCTTTTAGGATTTCAGAAGATACCATAGCACAAACCTTGGGAATCAGTCTAGAAGGAGAAAAATATTTCAAAACAAAACAATTTAAGGAAAAATCATGGACTTAGTTTATGTCTAGGTCGAGGGTTTCCTCTGTCAACTGGAAAAAGGGTGTCCCTAGAAGCTGGCTGATGCACCCATGGGATGAAATGGTGTAAATTATTCAGAAATTTGTTACGTGTGAAGGTCGTTACAACATAGTATATCTATATCACATCAAACTCCTGTTGCACTTAAAAGGGCAATGCACCATTAGTTGTTGACACCTAATCCGAAACGGATGGGTGAACCGGACAGTCATCCAGAAGATGAACTGATCCGTTTTATTTGTATATATATATGTAGATTACCTAATGAAATATATCTCAGTTTTCTCTCGCTCATTAAGCCTGGAGTTACCCTGGCCTGACAAGTTTCATGGTCTAAAAGTTTGAATCAATGCATGGATATTTTTCTTGCAGAAGTTGTACCACATGGACGTCAATTTGGATAGAGGGCATCCAAATGTACTCAAAAACATCAAGGGTCATCTCCATACCTCTCTGTTTTCTGCAGTAGCACCTAGGGGACATCGTGAAGTCACCCACAAACTTAGGGACATGCCCTTCCAAACAAGCATTTCCGCTCACAATGCCCAAGTCCTCAGGGATGGTAGATGTAAGGGATGCATCTCTAAGGGGTAGATATGGGTTCCCATGCAACATTAGTTGCTACTTATCACAGCATATCTATCAATGTATCATAAACTCAACTGTGGAGATTTCTAGAGTCTCCATTGCCCCAAAATAAGAAATTTGTTAACAAGAAAGCTCCTAGCCTTTAGTTAATAAAATTTCATATCAGAAAGAATCATTCTGGTTCTCTTAGTCTAAAGCACAACAAATCTGATTGAAGAACATAATAGAAACAATAAATCTCATTGAAGAACATGATAAAAAACTATCTGCTGTGGCACATGTAAAAGAAACAACTCTCCCTGTTCCTTGAACGACCAAGGGAAGAATTCATGAGAAAGAATGAGGGCTGTTCTCTAGAATTGGACCAGATTCAAATTTCCTTTTCCATGCTAACCATGTATCTCTACACACTTCTATCATACATTTAAGAAATAGTACTGTTCATGGACGCGTGCCATGCAAAAGCCATTGACCCTTGTCTGCGAAGAAACAGTTACAAATCACACTAGATTGTGGCACACTGGATTTTGATGGGCAGATGGTAGTAATTGGATTAGTCTAACAATTTCAATTTCTAGAAAGATTGGAAGAAAAATAAGATCTAGCCCATTCCAGAAAGGCTTATACATGAACGACTTTGAGTTATGAAAATTGAAACCTTCCAATATGACATAAAACTCATTTTTAATGTATCCAAAATAGAGTCTACAGCCTAGACACTTCAAATGCTAAACACAATGTTCAACAAATAATAAACCTGTAGAAAAGAATAATTTTATAATCACATCAGTTCTCATGCATCAATCCGTATTTAAGCAAGTTATCTTATAAGTTATCCACTATGGCATCGTGGTCTAAAAATAAAAATGCTCTCAACTTGCAAGGAGCAGAGTCTAATCAGGGATTCTGATGCAAAACATCCACTAGTGGAAGTCCTAAATATGAATAATAATGCAACAACACTCTGCACAGCATCAACTGTAGTCTGTAAGCGAGTACTTTTGTTGTCTTACAAGCATAGATAAGAATGAGCTCCAAATCCTGGTTGAGACCCTAATCATCTGCTATCTGATACAGTCTGCATGTAAAGCGCAATTAATCAAACAAAACAGATTCAAGATCTGCACAGCAGTTTTAGATTCTAGACACTAGACTTTGTCAGGATGAAAGAAAAAATCATGGTCAAGCACATTAGGAACATGATGTGCAGGAAAAACTATAATTGTAATCATCAATTCAGTGCATGGAACAGCGAAATTGACCAAAGCCACGTTCAAAATATCCTTTGCCCCAAAATAAATAAACTTTCTTACAATGAATCCATATTTCTGACCTAAAAATAAATCCTTCCCTTCATTCACTTTGATTAAATAGTTATAGCTAGACCAATGCACCAAACACATTTCCAAACATGGGTCGGATGTCTAATCTGCATTTTCACTTTTTTCAATATCGTGTTGAAAATTCCAACATGAATTACTTGGTAACGTTCACCATGCAACCCATTGCAAGGACATCAGTTGCATGATTGTCCACTTTCACCTGAGAGACATTTGCAAGGTTTCATTCAACATAACAGAATTCTTTTTCATACTAATTATTACGAAATCTAGAATGTTATAAAATAATTGCCACCACTGCACCACATAGATCATGATTTTATGCAAATGTAAGCAACACCAACAGAAAACATATACTAAGTTCTAAAATAAAACAATATACCAAAAAAGTCAGGCTTTCTTTTCTGAAGATTGACCACTTTCAACTAGAAGTTCTCCATGGTGGACTGTTTGTCTATCAATTCCACAATAAGAAGCCTCAGACATGGCCTTAGGCAGGGGTCGATTGCCAAAGTCCTCAGGAAAGCAATCAAATTCTGGTCCAAAATTAAACTGCACTGTACAATTAGGTTGATTTGGAAGGGTGTAAAAGGAAGCTGCAGGGTAATATCTGCCACCATTTATATCCTTGAAAGCAACACCTTGACATATCCCATTTATAAAGAATGATATCTCGCTTCCTGCACACATTTTAAAGAGGTGAGGTTAATGACTACAAGAGTTTAAGAAAATGTTATAATCAAGCTTGTAACATAGGCAAGGCTGAGAAACAAATTCAATAAAATGCAGCCAGTAAAAAGATCAACTCAAACTAAAACCTTGTTATTTTCCTTGTTGTAACATCTTTTTGGAAAAAAAAAAAAATTAAAATATTGAAGATTTTTTATTTTTTGCAATTATGTAATGTTTTGTTATTATATTGTTTTTTCATTTAGAACCTAAGTTGCATGAAACGGGGAAATATGTGTACGAGTTTCCGAAATGGGCACGGGTACGAAACTTGACCCGCCCAAATTTTGGAAATCGGGAAACGCGATCTATATACATATATATTAGAATTTATGATATTTAAGAAATGTTATGTGCGATCATAAAGCATACATGATACATTATAATTTATTACATTTAAAGTTTAAACATTACGATTAAATTTACATCACATTTACTCCTGAATGATCACATAATAAAAATAGAAATATCAGAATATCCAAAATCAACCTTTAATATATATCCAAATCTCAAAATCAGCGTTTATTATATATATGAGGCTCAAGTACAATAAAGACTATGAGGTTGCAAGAACTATAAGACAAAAGACTAATCCTTATCATCATAATCCTTGTCAAAAATAAAAGCAAAAGCATGCTTAACAGTGGATGGTGGTGCTGAAGAAGATGATGGGCCAATTCCACTTCCAAGCTGGACCTCAATATTTAGGGCAGCAAGAGAGAGATCCAAATCAAGACTTTCTGCATTCACATCCCATTCTTTAGAAGGAACACTGTTTTATTCTGGGCCCCTATGAGATGCAAGGCGAAGGTTGGAGTGCACATAAACAAGATCCTCTACCTATTGTAAGCCCAACCTATTGCGCTTCAAAGAATGAATAAAACCATAGGTGCTCCAATTCCTTTTTGCAGATGAAGAGCTTGCCACTTGTGAAAGAACACGAATGGCAAGGTTTTGCAAATGTAAATCATTTGCTCCATGACAAATGCACCACCTAATTGGATTCATGGTGCTTCTCTCCTCCAAAACTGATATATCTGCATAATCATCTAATCCTGCAGCAAAACTGGCAAATTCTTCCTTTACCTCCTTGTATAGATGAGATGGAAATATTTTCATAAGGGTTTTTTTCACCCCATTAGCCACCTCTCTATCGTTACAGGGTGCCTTCCTTTTCCCATTGCTTTGAGCAATAAGCTCCTCATCACAAAATTTTGTGTTCAAGGCATGTGCTAGAGTGTGCAATGGAGTGTTGAAATTGTTCCGCCTATCAACAATGATTTTCTTGACTAAATCAGGGAAATGATCATCAACAAACAAAAGTTGTGGAG
>APFE030295861.1:6489-31632 GCA_000404065.3 Pinus taeda
ATATGACTCTTCAAATGTGTCGTATCTTAGGCTCTATTTTAGGAGATTAGTTAGCTAGTTGGTTTGAATAGAATTTATTGTAAATGGACACTTGTTATTTAATAAGTGATCCATAATTAGAGGTAGTTAGGACATGGAGCTTATAAATAGCTAATTGCAAGAGTGTTTGGTTGTTCGAGTATAAACTCTTGCAAAATCAAATTATGTAATTGTTTTTTCTGATTAATAAAACTATGTGTTTGAGGACACTTCTACCATTATTGTGGTATCAGAGCTCCAGTAATGTTGCAGTGGATGTGAGGAGGATATTCCAACTCTACAAGTTTTTGGAAAACTCCATTGAATTGATTAGCAAATGACTGGTATGAAATTGTTTAGTTCTGTGTTCAACAAAAAAGAAAAAAAACTATCTTATTGATTTTAGATTTTCAGTCTGCAAATCAATTTGTGTATTATTGTAAGATTTCTTTCACTGCTATTCGCATTCCGTCATCTCCATGCTATTTTTCCCAAGGAAATGCCAAAACGTACCACATGAGTTTTATTTTGCTTTGGTCTTTAAAAATGCGTTAAAATGGAGCATTTTAGTGGGCAATCACGGGTTCGAAGTCAGTAGCAGAATTGGTGGTGGGAGCTATCATTTTCTATGTATTCAGTTTTGGATTCTACCAATTCTGTAGGCCTGCCGACACAATCCCTCAAGAGCTGCTCCGTCTTCTCTTATTTCTAAACGAAATTGCCAGGCTCCACTTGCTCTATTTTGTACTTACAACTGATAACCCTTCTCACAAAGAATTGATTACTAGATGCATTATTTTTCTTCGTTTCATCCATCAAATCCCCACCTTCCAAATCCCCATGACCGAATCTAAGTAACCGTCTGAACCTTTCAGCCAAAATGGTCTCAGTTGAACCTCCCAACATCGGTCAAGATGATATATAATGGCCTGTTTTCCTGCAAATATGTGAAAATCACTTTGAGGGACGCAAAATAAATCATATATATAGGTTTGTGTGGATTTTCTTTTGAACAACTTGCATATTTGAAAAACTTCCCAGGCATTCAGTCAATGAAGTACCGGGAACGCTAAGCTATCGTCATCACCAGAAACCAAAGAATTATGAAACAACCCAGAAGCAAAAAGTAGTTGTGAGTAATTACGTGTTTCAACTTGGCCGAAACTTGATCACCAATTCAGATGTCAGACTTGCGAAAAAAAATCGCAGTGCCAGAGTTGTGGAAAATTATGAAGAGGTTGAGTGGTATGCTGAGCACCATCTTCGACATTTCCTCTGCCGCAGAGATTTTGGACGGCTTCTTTGAATTTTAATGTGTTGCAGTTCATAGTCTTCAGTGTTATGAACCTGTTGAGGAGCATTATAACCTGTGGGTACCTGGAAAGCATCGCTGTCTATGGGCATATCCACCGATGCCTTCAGCCTATGTACATATCTACTGGTAATCCCTGCTTTCAGCTGACATACAAGCATTTAACAAACCCACCAATACAAACATTAAGAATAATGTTTTGTTTGGTGCTATTCCATCCATTTTGAAGTCCAAACAAAACTCTCCACTGATCTGAAATTTAGTGTGTAGGCTCTACGAATCAATTTTTTTTGCAGTATTTTTATTACAGTGAAACCAGCAGCAAGAAGCCAGCTAGGGTGAGCAACAAGAAGCTAGTGTGCATTCACGTAAAATTCACCTTTAATTTTTTTAATGGGAGTTTTTAAAAAAGATAATAAAGTTTTTTTTTTTATAATGGAGAAATAAGGTGGATCATAAAGTTTTTTTTTGTAATGGAGAAATAAGTTGAGTTGGGTAATTTCTCAAAGAAGAGTTCTTTTTTTAATTTTAAATTTGGGTTCATCACATTGTAACCCAAAGTAATTTTACTTTGAGGGGGGGTAACTTTTTTTTTTTTTACCAGATTGTGCAAAAGCACCATTGTAAAAATCAAATTTTGAATGTTGCCTTGTAAAAATTTGAGAAATTGACTAGAGCCAAGCGCAAAGCTCAGTGTTTTTTCTCCTGCTTCAACGACTATACGAGGGTCAAGGACAAGCCCCGATAGATTTTGTTTTTTTGCGTGGCGTGTTGTGTTGTCCATCTTGTCATTTTTGTTCTGATTCTTGGTGCGAAGCTTCAAAACTACAATGTCTAAGTTTATTAATTTGTTTTCTGATTCCGACAAACTTGAAGGCACAAAATATTATAAAACATGGCATTGTCTCATCAAAAGCACTCTCATTTACAATGAATTATGGCAGGGTATATGCGATGGAGATGTTAAGCCGAATAAACCCACAGATGCAGCTGCACTAGCAAAATGGGAAGTCAAGAATGCTAAAGCCTTAGCTCTTATTAAATCTTCTATGAATGATGAAATGTATGTCCATATAGAAAATGCTACAGATGCATGGTTTGCTTTGAAAACTTTTAAAGACCTCTTTGATACTCAGCCTGAATCAAAGAAAGTTGATCTACAATTAAAATTGTTGCAACAAAAATTCGCTGAAGGCAGTGATGTTCTTAGATATATCTCAAGACTTAAGAATATTAGGCAAGAAATTATTAATGCTGGTTTTCCCGCAATTGATGATAGCTTTATGGTCACAAATGTAATTGTTGGACTTCCTTCTTCCTACACACATTTTTTGGAGACTCTACAAGTAACTGAGAAATTAGAGAAACTAAAGTTTGATGAACTCTGTGAAATGTTGACTCAACATGATAAAACTTTTGGGAACAAGAAGAAAGTTGGTGAAGATGTTTTTCTCACAGAGGCCAGCACTAGTAAATCATCAGCAAATAGTTCTTGAGGCAGAGGCAGAGGGAATCAGAATCAAGCAGCACATAATTGAGGTCGAAGCCAAAGAAAAGGAAACAATTTTAACAGAGGATGAAGAAATAATTTTCAAGGTAGAGGAAACAATCAAGAAAGAGACAATTTTCAAGGACAAGGATATAATAATCAAGGTAGAAGACAATCTCAAAATAGAAGTCAAAGCAGAGGCAGAGGAAAATCTTCAAGAAGAGGAAGAGACTTAAGTCAAATTGTGTGTCGAAGATGTAACAAAGTTGGCCATTATGCTGAAGATTATTGAACTTCACTTAATAAAATTCCGAAGTTCCAGCAACATTCAACGCAATTTGCCAATGATCAAGACGAAGATAACTTAGAATATGTTTTTACTTCCTCGCCAGCATCACAATTTTCATCCCATCTTAGAAGTGACTATGAAGATGCCTAGATCTTGGATTCCGGGGCCACTCAGCACATGACTTTTCGACGTGATTTTTTTTGGAATTTTCAAGATTGCCAACTTAATTCCATTTTTCTTGTTGATGATACAAAACATACTCCTTATGGAAAAGGAGTAGTAAAATTTTTTCTCCTTGGCATTGGAGAAAAAATGATTTCCAATATATGATATGTACCCAGTTTTAAGAAACTTTTTCTCTCTTTAGTCATGATTCGACAAGCAGGACATCAGGTGATTATGGAAGATGGTTTAGTCAAGATTAATTCAGTCAAACAGAAATTGAAAATAGTCATGATAGGTTATGAAGATGGAAAACTGTTACGGATGAAAGGGACAGTTATTCCAAGGCATCTTGATTTTGCAGGGGCAGTGACTACAGGTATTTCACCTATAAGACTATGGCATGTAAGATATGGACATTTGAATTTTGAGAGTCTTTCTCAATTGTAGAAACAAGGAATGGTTAAAGGACTTCCCACTTTCAAAAGGGAAAATGCAAAATGTGAAGCTTGCATTTATGGAAAACAAAATCGAGAAAGTTTTCCAACAATTTCATGGCGTGCAAACAAGCGGCTACAACTAGTTCACAGTGATGTTTGTGGACCAATACAAACTTCCTTTGGTGGATGCAAATATTTCTTACTATTCGTTGATGATTTCAGCAGAATGACTTGGCTTTACTTTTTGAAGAACAAGTCAGAAGCATTTGATAAGTTTAAAATTTTTCGCCAACTTGTTGAAAATGAAGTCAAAGAAAAGATAGGTACTCTCGGGACAGATAATGGGGGAGAATTCACTTCAAATGAATTCAAAACTTATTGCAGTGAAAATGGCATAAGAAGACATCTTACTAATGTTTACACTCCACAGCAAAATGGAGTAGTCGAAAGAATGAATCGCACTTTGTTAGGAATGGCGAGAATCCATGTTAACCTTCAAGAGGTTAAGTCCAACATATTGGGCGGAAGCAATCCATACAGTTGTCTACTTAAGAAACAGATCTCCAACTGCTTCTTTAGACAAAATCACACCTTATGAAGCTTGGTGTGGTTCCAAACCTCGAGTTAAACATCTTAGAGTTTTTGGGTCAGTGTGTTATGCCTTAGTTCCGAAAGAAAACGAACTAAGCTTGACTCGAGAAATTTAAAATGCACAATTATTGGCTATTCTGATGAGAAGAAAGGGTATCGTCTTTTGACCAATGGAAAATTCATTGTGAGCAGGGATGTCATTTTTGATGAAACTGAGAGTAAGAGTGTTGAAGAAATTGAAAATCTTCTTCACAAGTTAGAAACTAAAGGAAGTAAAAGAAATGGAAAAATGCAAAGTCAACCAACTTCACCAAATTGGTATGAACTTGATTTTCCTTCCTCTGAAGATGATTCATCCAGTCCATCTCCATCAACAACATCATCTAGGTCTTCTAGCAGTTCATCTGCATCTCCAAGCAGCAGTAGTTCTTCTGACAGTGATTCTCCACATTCTTCACCTGAATGACGAACATCAGTTTATATTAATCCTCTTTACAATGATGGAGACTTTACAGAAGCACAAACAAGTGAGCACCAACTACCAAAATGGGCAGTTCAACTTTTGAAAGATGTAAAGCCTGATGAGAAGAATAAAACAGGCACCAGAAAGGCACATAGAAGTGAAGGCAATTTTCCCTTAACAACAAATGATTTTACTGAACCTTCTACATACAAAGAAGTAGTAAAACATAAAGAATGGCAACAAGCTATGATTGAAGAATATCAGGCAATAATTGATAACAACACTTAAAAACTTGTTGATTGTCTAGCAAATGTTAAACCCATAGGATGCAAATGGGTTTACAGAATTAAGTATAATCAAAAAGGAGAACTTGAAAAGTATAAAGCACGACTTGTCGCAAAAGGTTTTGTGCAACAGGAAGGCATTGATTATGAGGAAACTTTTGCTCCTACAGCTAAATGGAACACCATCTGATTAACACTTGCATTGGTTGCTCAAAAAGGATGGAAAGTTCATCAAATGGATGTGAAAAGTGCTTTTGTCAACGGGTATTTACAGGAGGAAGTGTATATGACCCAACCACCAGGTTTTGAAGTTGAAGGACAAGAACATAAAGTCTGCAAATTGATCAAGGCTTTATATGGATTAAAACAAGCTCCCCGCGCTTGGTACGCAAAGATGGATGAATACCTTAAGAAAGTTGGTTTTCAACGAAGTGAATCTGATGATACTTTGTATGTGCGACAAAAGGGAAAATATCTGGTCATTCTTTTTATGTATGTAGATGATTTTATCATCACTAGCAATCATGATGATCATATTGCACAGGTGAAAAAGGAGTTAAATGCCGGTTTTAAGATGACAGATTTGGGATTACTTCACTACTATCTTGGAGTTGAAATCTTCCAATGTCCACATCATATTTTCATTTCTCAGAGTAAGTATGCAGTAGAGGTTCTTCAGTGATTTGGCATGCAGGATTGCAAGCCTATTCTTGCCCCCATGGAGCAAAACTTGAAACATTCAAAATTTGAAGGGGGGGAAAGGTGGACAGTACAACTTACAGACAGTTGATTGGCAGCTTGATTTATTTGACAAATACTCATCCTGGTCTATCTTATGCAGTCAGTATTCTTTCACGTTTTATGCAGGAACCACGAGATAGCCACTGGAATGCAGCTAAAAGAGTTCTTCGATATATCCAAGGAACAAAAGATTTTGGTCTTCTTTACACAAAGACTAAAAAATTTGTACTTGGTGGATATTCTGATGCCGACTTTGCTGGGAGTATTGATGATTGAGCATCAACATCAGGTTATTTAATGAATATGGGGTCAGCAGCAGTATCTTGGAGTTGTAAGAAACAAGCTACAGTGGCCACTTCTTCAGCAGAAGCAGAGTACATTTCAGCATGGGAAGCAGCATGTGAAATTGTTTGGTTGCGCCGAATTTTGCAGGACTTGGGTATTTCTCAGGCAGAAGCTACATCGTTATTCATTGACAGCCAGTCAGCCATCAAACTTGCCAAGAACCCAGTTTTTCATTCAAAGACAAAGCATGTGGACACCAAGTATCATCATATCAGATCTCTCATTGCCAAAGATGTCCTCAAGCCAGTTTATTGTCCTTCCAAAGATCAGATCTCCGACATTTTCACGAAACCGCTTGGCAAAATAAAATTTACTAAGTTCAGGGATGAACTTGGTAGCTGTTGTAATGTATCTTTGGATCATAGGGGGGAATGTTAGATGATCCAAAAATAATTTATTATCATAGGTTATATTATTGAAATAAAATAATTATTAATTTAAGAAATTAAATTAATAATTATTATTCTAGAATGATTAATTATTTAATGGAGACAATTAGAAATTAGTATATTGTTGTAACAAGATATGACTCTCCAAATGTGTCGTATCTTAGGCTCTATTTTAGGAGATTAGTTAGCTAGTTGGTTTGAATAGCATTTAATGTAAATGGACACTTGTTATTTAATAAGTGATCCATAATTAGAGGTAGTTATGACATGGAGCTTATAAATAGCTCATTGCAAGAGTGTTTGGCAGTTCGGGTGTAAGCTCTTGCAAATCAATTATGTAATTATTTTCTCTGATTAATAAAATATGTGTCTGAGGACACTTTTGCCATTAGAAATGTTTTTGACAAATTTTAGGACCCCTCTCTAAATGCATGAGGGGTTAAAATACTAATTCCTAAATACTAAAAATAGTTTATTACAAAATATAGGAGGAGATTTAAATGATCGTCCTCATCTAAGGCAAAAATAAATCAAAACTAAAACTAAAACTAAATATGGAAATAACTATCAATGTACCTATTTTCTGTGGTCACAAGCATTTAGCATCGGCTTGAGGAGTGTCAGTTGGCTAACCTTCAATTTTAGTTGCCCTAAAAAAATAGAATCGACGAGTGTTGGTGCTATCTTCTGATGGAATCTGCCTTTTCCTCAGCTTTTTGTCTCCAGCTTGTCTGTAGTTACTGTGCTTTTGGGAGAAATCCTGGTGCAGTCTCTGAAGTGAGGTTTGCTCTATTCAAGTTTTCATTGACACATTCAATGATGTTGTTTGCCAATGTAGCTGCTTCTTCTGCTGCCTGTTCTGCCTTTAGCCTTTACCGCTTTTCCCCATGGTTTTCTGACTTACATGTGACTGAGCGCTCAAGAGCTTTCCTTCTCGAGGGGATTTTCCCAGCGATGCACGAATAGCGCTTAAACAAGCATCAAAAACTACTTCCTTTTTTGATCTGTGCTTCTCAAGTGCTATTTTTTGCCTCCTACGTGGTTTTGATGGGCCTTGGTCAGCACACTTTGCCCTTTTTCAATGGTTTTTTCCTTACCAACCAGTTCTTGGTTCACTCCACCAAATCTGTGTTTTCTTTGCTAAGCTTCTCCATGAACTGCTTGTTATAGGTTGCCTACGGCTCCGGTAGATGATACATAAGCCTTAATTCTTGTGCAGTAAATGACCCAATGAGGTCTTGGCCTCGAGTCTTGAATTTTCTGTCTGTTATATCAGCACTATCCAGTACCCACTTGACCATGTCTATGTATGGAATAATCTTCAACCTTGCTGCTATTCGGTGCAAGAATGAACATGCAAGTTCAATGGTTGATGCTTCAGACGACCCACGCAAGTTTGTTGTTGCTTTAACCTCCATAACTCTCGACTTTTCTTCTTCGAGGAGACTGTACATGCCTTCCCAAGTAGTTATGTCAGCATCTTTGCTACAGGTGGTGTCTGTGTACAAGGGTATCATATCTTTTTCCTCTGCAATCGGAGCCTTTTCCTTCTTTCCCATTATGTTCTGCACACTGCTGTGTATATTGCTCTGGTTGCTGCTCTTGCAAATTTACAAGTAAGGAAAGAGATAAAGTGACGGGAAAGCTCTTTAATTCTGAAATCATATCAAATATACCACCCTACGTGAAATAACCTTTTGATTAGTTTTAAATCTTATCTCATAAATGACCATCAACTAACCATTAAATTTCCATTAATGCCCATAACTTGTTATCGAATTACGAGAAAAACTTTATTGAATGATGAGCCTTGCAGATCTGCGATAAAGCAATTTTGTGATTTTCTTCGTAATATCGCTAATCTGTTTTGTTAACAATCATTTATCACCTTGAGTGGCTACGAGATGCGATTTACGAGATATATTATTGCATATCGCTCGATCGGGATATTTTACCTTAGGTGATACTTGCGGCGTATGAAAGTTGCGATGTGCGATGGATTTTTAAGGCGCGCGATCTTGCGTCGCATTTTCACAATTCCGAAAACTTGTTTATATGATGTTCCCCATTACCCATTGTGATGCAATGTTTTATTGTTTAAGAGAACGATATTATTTGGAACTTATCATAAAACTTAGGTTTTTGGGTGTTGCAGGTGTTTTCCTAAGTTTATGATAGCATGTTTTATTCAAAGGGAAATATAAGTGCTATTTTTTTATTTTTTAGAAGCGTCTCCATTTTTTTAGCTTTATTGCTAAAACTAAATAAAAGGGGGGTTTTTGTTGGCCACAACAGTTCCCCAAGAGGATCACCAAAATTATCACCAAGAATGCCATTGCCACCTTGCAGTCCACCTCTAAGGAGCCCAGTGCACAGTCCAGGTGTTGACCCTGTTCAACAAGATATTTATGACTACATAGAGTCATTAGAAGGAAAAGAGACAGCAACTAAAGAAACAATTCAAAGTCCTAAAGAAGGGAGCAATCAGTTCAATGAACCACAAGAACCTTCAGCATCAAATGTTTTAAAGCAAAATATTTTTGAGCTAGGGACATTGAACAGATATCTCAAGAATGAAAATCAAACATTGAAAGCACAGAGTGAGATTCAAATTGCAAAAATTGACAACTGCATCCTTCATTTGAGTTTGTGGTATAAAAAGAACAAAAAATTGAAGAAGGAAAATAGGGCAATGCAGAGAGGAATTATCAACCTAAAATATAAAATCATCATGAGAAAACCAAGGATGTTAGTGGTTTCTAGAAATAAGAAGAAAATGAATGTTGTAGGCGATAATCAGAAGGCACGAGTGATTGACAATGATGAATTGTATGAGAACATAAAAAACCTCCAGCATGGGGAATGTAGAGTCCAAGGATTGTCTTACCTTGACACCCTTTCTTCCTATATTTATTCCCTTTTTCCTATATTTATCACATAAATAATGCAATAGACATCGGGTTTTGTTAAAGGTAAGCATTTACATGTCTTATTATTCATATTTGTCTATATACCTTATTGTTTTGTTAAAGTATGCATTTGGCTACGAAATTGGCCTATTTATGCAACTAATCCAGATTTCCACAGCTGCCTCCATTGTTAATAGGGTTCAGAAGCTCTAGCTCAACGAAGGAAGAGACAGATGGATAAGGAATAATCCCCTCATGGATTCCTTCATATTCCCTCGAACCAATTCATCAAGAAGGTTACATGATAACAAGATCAACCCCAAAGTCAACTGCAAGATTATCATTGAGATAGAGTCCGAATTTTCATGAAATGTTATCGATTTGATTTTCTGAATAGAAAACTGATTGTTTAGTGATATGGTTTGATCAAAATAAAGATATTTAGGCTTGAAATGCTCATACTGTTATGCCGAGAAGTATTATAAAAACTATGGCTTGTCTGTGTTTTGGGTGCGCACCGATTTATGTATTTTTTTAGAATAGTTTGTCAAGACTCATTTGTAGGTAATAGACTTGGTTTTATTTTTGCTATATGTTGCATTTATTGGAGATTGTCAACTGATTCGTGGAGGGCCCCTTTGACCAGTATAGGTCTTTAGCCAATTGCACTTAGATTTCTTTTATTACTTAATCATAGATGCTCTATTTTGTGTGTTGAAATGCAGTATGATGAATTCACCATTGGATCATTGTATGCATAAGAAATTTCCTTTACTTTATACCTATCTTAAATATGTAATTTTATTTGCTTTTTATCTAGTATGGTGTGACCATTTTCATTTGATTTCTATTTAGTGTAGTTCAACTGTTACATTTCATAGCATAGCTGCTTTTCAGAATGTCTTGTTTGGATGAAGTTGAATAAGTAAAAGAGTGAGAACCTTTTCCTTGAAAATTAAATTCAGACATTCTTCATTTACAATTTTATAGAATAGATCACTCCTGCACATAATAAATTAGATTTCGCTGTAGCACAAAAATTCAAGACAAAAATCCAAAATAGTCTAACATAAGTAAAGTCTAGAATCACTCTCATATCATCCATATACTGGTTCAATAGAAAATAATTCCTAAGAAGATTAGCTAACAACTTTAGGGATCAATACATTAATATAATCAAAAATACCATCTCCACACTAATTCTAAAGTTTAGACTCTAATAGGAACATAACGGCATCAAATAACTTCTAGAAAATATATTGCACCTGTGCTTCATCAGTATGCCTACCATGGTCATTAATTTATGATTTACAATTTAAGGACATTAAATTGGCCAAAGAGGCTGGCTTCCCAGGAGGTTTGCACAATTTTTTGGCATTATGATACAAGTGTTGTCCTTGATGGAAACTCACTCAGAGGTATGATACAGGCGTTATCCTTGATGGCAACTCACTCGGATGACAGATCATAGTGCAGCAGGTCAAGAGAAAAGAATTAATGGTCAAAGAGAGGTATACACAGGTTAACCTTGATTAAAGGGAATATACACGTGGGTTAGCAAAACAAAAGGCTCGTATTCGTATACACATACTTTCATGCAAGGAAAGGCACGTACATGTTGGAGAACTGAGTTTTGGCCCGTGGTATTTGGTCCATGGTAGTTCACTATTTGGTCCAAGGTATTGGTTCTACATGGTTTTGAACCATGGTATTAAGAGAGACCTAAACCTATATAAGGAGAAAATCATTAGGCCAGGAGGGGCAAGTGAGCAAGGATTGAATATCTGATGAAGTGTGAGATCTAGTATGCTAGTTATGGGTTTGTGATGCTTTGCTTGATCTAAACCAAGGAAGCACATATGTGGTTGATGATGGATGATGGATCGGGATCATAAGGCTTGGAATGTATTATCATTATGTGGTTTGATCATGGATAGACAAGATCTGAATTATTGATGCATGTTTTAATGTATGAATGTTATGATCTGGCTATGACTGATGTCTAGAACAACTGCAAAGTTATGAGGAAATATTTGCAAATCTGTACGTGGGTTGGATTTGGTAAAAGCGCGTGTGTGCACTGGTTTGGTTAATCATAGTAGCATATACATTATGAGATATGATATTTGAAGTTGCAGATGGATCTGGTTATTGGTGCAGAGTTCTGTGTTCTGCTTTGTGTTCTAGTGACTATGTTTTGTTGACAGGGTTTCAGTGTTTCAGTATTGGGTGATTCAAAGATTGATGATGCAGGTGTAGTTACTGGGTGTATTGTAGTGGGGATTGATTTTGTGCTTCAATGTTGTTGATGGTTTCAATATGAAAATTGGATGAAACCTAGTCTTTAGATTATGGTGTTGTGCTTCAGGAGTATCCAATATGAAAATTTATGAAACGTGGTCCCTCGACAAAGAGAGAAGATCATAGCCTTTTGTAGGCTAGTGCTTACGTACTAGTAAGCATATCGACCAATACAAGAGCTAGGGGGTTGGAGCTCCCTTCCAGTAGCAGCTGGAAAACAAGTGAAGGTTGGAGCCTTTAGTAGGTTAGCGCCTACATACTAGTAAACGGATCGACTAGTACAAGAGCTAAGGGGGTTATAGCTCCCTTCCAGGAGAAGTTGGAGAATAAGAGAAGGTTGTATCCTTCTATAGGTAGAAGCCTACATATTGGTATAAGACTGCACTAGTACATAAATACTGTAAAAAGAATTTTCTTATTAAAAGAAGATAGAGACGAATTGCAGTAGGTGGTTCTCACCCACATTGGGTTTCCACCTTACATCATGGTGTTCATGTGTGCTTCTTATGTATGATGATCTGTTTTGTTTTACTGCACCTATTTACTATTCATATGGTTAATGAATTTTTGATGCACTGATTAAAGATCAACATTTAATGGATTAACTAAATCATAAGTTTACTGTATATACACTGGTTGCTTTAGACACAGTTGCGTGTACACGCGGGTTCCCTTAACTGAAGTAGCATATATGAATCTAAGTATGGAAATGAAAAAGTTATTGATTTGCTAATACTGATTCACCTCCCAACCCTCAGTATTATTTCCAACAATTTGTTTCAGAGCAGGTCCTTTGGTAGAAGCTTGATCACTTGAAGGAGATCTGTAGAACAATGGGAAAGAAAGCACGTCAAAATAAGAAGACAGCTCAAAGGAACAATGACAGCCTGTCGTTGAGTAGAAGTAAGTATTCAGATTCTGAATCACCTCAGATTGAGATGAACAAGCAAATGAAGCATCAAATAAAATCATAGATCAACAAGATCTACTTAACAAAAGGGAGAGTGCCCTGAAAGAAGAAATTATCAGCTTAAAAGCTTAGCTTGCCTTCAGAGTTCGTCAAATGCTCCAGGAGCTGAATAAAGAACAAGAAAAAGAGATTCTCAAACTAAGGCAACAAGTGGAAGAATGAAGAAATTTTGAAGAAGCAATGTCTGGAAAAGGAAGAACAACATCAAGTTGAGGTAAATAGCTTGAAAGGTAAATTAGAAGAAAAGGGTAAAATCTTACGATTTCAAGACAATACTAAGATTTTGGATGATATTCTTAGTAGTCAAAGGTCTCCTGCTATAAAAAATGGTCTTGGTTTTCATGAATCTATTGAAGGTGAATCTAGCTCACAAGGTGAGGCAAGGAACTCTAATGAGAAATCTAAAATGCTCAACAAGGAGATGAGAGGACAACCCCATCAACGAGCAAGGAAAGAAATTCCTCAAAGAAAATCTTTTTCTCCTAACTTTGGAAGTGATAGACGAATATTTCCTCCGATGAATAATGTTGAATGTTATGTATGTCATAATCTTGGACATGTTGCAGTCAGATGCAAAAGTAGAATGGTTCAAGACCATTGCACAAAAAGATCATCATGTTCCAGGTACTTTAAGGGATATTGTTTTGCTTGCAATATGTTTGGTCACAAAGCGATTGACTGCTATAGGAGGAATATGAAACATATAAGATGTTATGCATGTAATAAGCTTGGACACATAGCAAAGGAATCCAGGAGAAGATTTTTGGCACAAAACCAAAAGGAGAAAACATCATCACAGTTGAAGATATGGAAGAAAAAAGGAAGTACAGTCAGAAATATGTGGCATAGTAGAGTATACAGACATGACAGACTCAGAGGGAGCTAAAAATGTGAAACCTTAGTGTTCTAAATATCATACGAAGGTTTTGTGAAGAAAAGTCACATATATACGTGAGTTAGACGCTACACAGTCGCATATATGATGTTCTGAAGAAAAATAGCAATACAGAAGCCTGATATGGTTTAGTCACTAGTTGATGATGGCATGACACAGGTTCAGGGGGAGCATATACTTCAAATAATGTATTGTTGGCATTATGGTTAGAAGTCCTTGGTGATGATGCTTATGTGGCTAAATGATACATCTTGTTGGTTGATCAAAAGAATGGTATTGCAAGTTACAGGGCTGGATGTTGATGCTTATGTTGCAGATCATATATGGGATATGATAGTTGTTAATGACTATCATGGTCTTGATTAGATTGCTAGTCTTTGATTTGTAACCCCACTATGCATAGGATGGATGATGTAATGTTTCTTATTTTTGGGTCATGCATAAAATTTTGGTATATCCCCACTTGGTTGGGTGGATGAGTCAAAAATGGTGTATCCCCACTTGGTTGGGAGATTGATGTATGTATGAGTCTTTAGGAGGGTCATTGGAAATCGATGTATAAATTCATGTTATGCTTTTGCAAACCTTGCATGTGCTTAGGGGGGCCATGGACGGATTGGTAAATCTTAGCATGTACAAAGGGGGAGCTCAATCAGAGATTTCAATAGGTACTCAGGGGAAGTATGGACAACAAAATGTATATCAAGGAAGAGAATATCTTGGTCTACCCTTTGCCCTTGACGTCAAAGGGGGAGAGTGACTTGGTGTGGTTGTTTCCATCAAGTCCAAAGGGGGAGATTGTTGGCATTATGATACAAGTGTTTTCCTTGATGGAAACTCACTCAGAGGTATGATATAGGTGTTGTCCTTGATAGAAACTCACTCAGATGACAGATCATAGTGCAGCAGTTCAAGAGAAAAGAATTAATGATTAGAGAGAGGTATATGCAGGTTAACCTTGATTAATGGGAGTATACACACGGGTTAGTAGAACAAAAGGTGCGTATGCGTATACATGCACTTTCACGCAAGGAAAGGCACGTACATGTTGTAGAACTAAGTTTTGGTCCGTGGTATTTGGTCCATGGTAGTTCGGTATTGGGTCCAAGGTATTGGTTCTATGTGGTTTTGGACCATGGTATTGAGAGAGGCCTAAACAAATATAAGGAGAATATCATTAGGCCAACAGGGCAAGTGAGCAAGGATTGAATACCTGATGAAGTGTGAGATCTAGTATGCTAGTTATGGGTTTGTAATGTTTTTCTTGATTTGAACCAAGGAAGCACTTATGCAGTTGATGATGGATGATGGATTGGGAACATAAGGCCTGGAATGTATTATCATTATGTGGGTTGATCATGGATAGACTAGATCTGAATTATTGATGCATGTTTTAATGCATAAATGTTATGATCTGGGTATGACTGATGTCTGGAACAACTACAAAGTTATGAAGAAATATTTGCAGATCTGTACATAGGTTGGCTTTGGTAAAAGCGCATATGTATGCTAGTTTCGTGCATCATAGTAGCATATACATTACGAGATATGATATTTGAAGTTGCAGATGGATTTGGTTATTGTTGCAGAGTTTTGTGTTCTTCTCTGTGTTCTGGTGACTATGTTTTGTTGACAGGGTTCCAGTGTTTCAGTATTGGGTGTATCAGAGATTGATGATAAAGGTGTAGTTGATGGGTGTATTGCAGTGGTGATTGATTTTGTGCTTCAATGTTGTTGATGGGTCCAATATGAAAATTGGATGAAACCTGGCCTTTAGATTATGGTGTTGTGCTTCAAGAGTATCCAGTATGAAAATTTATGAAGCGTGGTCCCTAGAGGAAGAGAGAAGATCATACCCTTTTGTAGGCTGGTGCCTACATACTGGTAAACATATCAACTAGTACAAGAGCCAGGGGGTTGGAGCTCCCTTCCAGTAGTAGCTAGAAAATTAGTGAAAGTTGGAAATTTCAGTAGGTTGGTGCCTACGTACTAGAAACAGATCAGCTAGTACAAGAGCTAAGGGGGTTGTAGCTCCCTTCCAGGAGAAGATGGAGAACGGAGAAGTTGTAGCCTTCTGGAGGTAGAAGCTTGTGTATTGGTATAAGATTGCACCAATACATAAATATTGTAAAAAGAAGTTTCTTATTAAAAGAAGATAGAGACGAATTGTAATAGGTGGTTTTCACCCACATTGGGTTTCCACCTTACATCATGGTGTTCATGTGTGCTTCTTATGTGAGATGATTTGTTCTATTTTACTACACTTATTTACTATTCATATGGTTAATAAAGTTCTGATACACTGATTAAAGATCAGCATTTAATGGATTAACTGAATCATAAGTATACTGGATATACGCTAGCTGCTTTAGACACATTTGTGTGTACACTCAAGTTCCCTTAACTGCAGTAGAGTATATGAATCTAAGTATGGAAATGAAAAAGTTTTTGATTTGCTAATACTGATTCCCCCCCCCCCCCCCGCCCCCCTTTTTAGTATTATTTCCAACACAATTTTTAGGAAGAGCAGTTGAATGCTACCGAGGATTGCACAATTCCTGGCTTGAGCAGACCTGCGGGGAGGAATTGTGCAATTTTATGGATGAAGCTTGACTTGCATAATTACGCAATTCTAGAGCCCAGCAGGTTGCAGATAGAGTTGCTCAATTTGTGGAGGTAATGATGGTTTCCCTCCAAAACTGTGCAATTTCTTGAGGGAGTTGCCCAGCTTGCAGCTGGGCCAAGTCCATAGAAACATCATGTGAGGGGGATGCAACAAGCTTTGATAGACAAGCTATATTTCTATAATAAAATCATTGAAGCTTGTGTACTTGATAAACCAACACATGCTACTTTGAAATGTTTGTAGGGAAGCTCCAAAATGAAGCTAAGGCAAAATTTTGGAGCGTGGTTGTAGCCGCTACAATAGGTTTGGAAGAATTTTAGTAGCTCACATTTCATCAAAGAATTCACACATTCTGGATCTTGGGTAGCCTAGTGATCTTCTGCCTCATGGCCTCTCTCCTTCCATTCGGTGATCATGTTTTTGAAATTTCTTGCAAAACAACCATTAAACATCGATTAGATGCTTTTCAATGGATAAAAAATAAAAAATTTCGCTCTAAGGAGAAGTTTTTCTTCAAATTTTATGCCTTGTGGCCATCACGTCTTTTTTTATTAAACCCACGATGCCATGACAATAGACTTTTAGGCTCAGAGGGACCATCGCAATTCTAATGAGAAAACCTGCAATGATCACCTCTCCTATAAAAAAATTGAAATCCTCCCTTTTGGAAAGCTAAAACCCAAAGAAAAAGCATGAAAACAAAATAAAATGCAAGAGAAGAGGTAGAGCCCTTACTTGCAGTTGACGTCTCATGAAATGATGCCCTATATCTACCACACTGCTCACCTAAAAAATCAAAGAAAATGGGTAAAATTCACTCTCCAATGCACTCCAAGTGAAATGGTAAAAATGTTTTTAGTTTTGGTCTATTTACTTGTTGTTGTCTTTGTGCAATTACAAGTCCTTCTTGGGGGACTCAGTGATCATTTTTTTACTGATTCAATGAGTTTTTTTTTCATCTCTTTTTCGGACTCGTTAAAAATAAATGAAAAATGAACCCCCGTGGAGTCCTCTTTAAGCTCTTTTCTAACTCTCGAAACATGAAAATATCACCAAGTACTTGTCTTTTTGAACTTGTTAAATTAAATGAATTGAGGTCATCCTAGTATACATTTACCCCTTTTTCAGGCTAAGATTGAATATTTACGAAAAAGGTACACCTTGGTCAACATGGTCAAGAGGTTCTCTCGAATATTGTTTTCTACCTTTTTGGGTTCAAGGGACAAATTACGAAAAGGGACATGATGGATTTCTCTTTTTCATTTCTTTTTCAAACTCTCTAAATACTAAAAAGATATTGAGTTATCCTTCTGTCGGGCTCATTAAAATTTTTATGGTGAAAGAATCATCACCATGATGAGACCGAGTTTCTCCTTCCTAGGACTCATAAAACTTACTAGGATTCATTCATTTGAAGAATGAACTTATATTACAAGCATATGTTATCCCCTTCAAGCTTGTGATAAAAAATAATTGGGGTACTTGCTAGAAATAATAGGGAAAATGAAAGTGAAACATCCTTTGTATAGGCAGCATGTCGCTCTTGAACATGACATGCATCTACTTCTCATGTCGGGTTTGGGATATCCTTGCTCAGTCAATTGTACTTCTAGGTTTGGGTGATCCATTTTGCAACTCATTTGACTATTCCATTTTGTCATCATGTCTGTTGGCCTTATGTTGAGTCAAATGTGCCACACATCAGAGTCATGTCACCAATGTTCAAGATAAGTCCCATCTACAGTCTATTATCTATACATTGTCTGACCCTTTGTTACACTCTTGGATCCTATTCATTTCATTCCACTTTATTCCTTGATTCATGTTGATTATGGGGGACTCATCATGGCCCTCCTTCGATGGGTCACTTCCTGTCGACTTCATCTCATTATCTAGGAAGATGACTTATAGACTCCCTTTCAATGCCTTATAACTTGCATGCCTTAATGGAAAGTTCTTCACTTCCAATGACAGGTTTTCATCATTGGCCTTCGATCGGATGATTCCATGAGTGTTCGACTTCAGCTTCATTTTTCACATTCATGGATTGTACTGTCATACCTTGAGGGCCATTGTCATTATTGGTGTTTCTCTCATGCCTGTTAATGGTCCACATCATTGGCTGGTAATCAGGTGGTTTTCTAGCATGTTCATTTTCAACACATTCATTCACATTTTAGAATTCTTACTTTGATCAGGTTGGGATGGAGTGCAAGGCCCTGAGTTTTGTCTCATATGACTCAAGCTGTGTGGAGTTATGTATTCTTCAAGATTGTACACATGTTTCTTCTATACGGATGGTTGTGACCATACCGTGTGAATTTATATTTATGTTGATCCTTCTATATCAAGTGGCTGTGCCCATACCTCGGATCTTAGATTTACAAATGATCCTTCTGATTTGAATGGTTTCACACATGCCGCGGATCTTTTTCATAGTCCTTAATATCTGGAAAGCTGCGTCCATACCATGGATTCATGTTTTGATATCAAATATGTGCATGTATATGCATCCTTAATTTACATGTCCCCTGATAGTGTTTGTTTTCATCCTTGCAAAATCTCGTAAATCATCTCATCCATCACTCCATGTTCTTCCTTCATTCTTTAGGGGGCATCTATTACAAAGTATTTTGTCACACCTCCCACACTTCCCTATGAAATAGCTCAGAGTTCTTGAAACATGGAAATCATGCAATGTACCCATCCAGATATGCAACTCAGATCCTCCCTAAAACATTGATGGAAAAATGCCTTAAACTTCCCCTGAAGAAAAGGGCTCTAAAACCATAATTTGAGTATCATCACTCCCTTAAAATTAGCTAACTCATGTTGGTCGCTAGCTATGCTTCACTAACCTCACACTGCTAGTATGCTTTTGGCTTGGATACCTATGATGATCCCTAAAAGTGAATTTTTCCCAAAGAGGACAAGAAGCTTCGTGATCTAGAGGCTTCCAGAACGATGAGCTAGAGGTTGTCCATCGTGGATGAGGTCGAGTTCTCTCAACTTGACCCTTTGGTCTTATCCCTATGAGCTACCTCATTGAGATGAGGGCCTTCTCCTATCTTTGGAGAAATCCTAACTCCCTTTCCCTGCCTATGTATTCATCCTCTCCCATTCCCAAATGATTGGTCTTTGGCCATTTGCACCTTTATGCTAAGATTGTGCCTACATGCTACTCATTTGGCTTGGAGAAGGAGTGCTTGGATAGCTTGATCTTGGACTTGGACATTCACTAAAGGAGATCTTATTTACATTAAGGCTTGGTTGTATGCTCCCTCATTTATTCTATTAATATATACAAATGTTGGTTCACTTTCCATAAATGTGTGTCTTAATGCATCATTTATCTTAATTCTCCTTGATCTGTTAAGTAGGTTACTTTCGATTATGTTATTTGTACTTGTATGCTTTGTTGTGTCTTGATCTCTTGCGTAGGCATTCAAATGTTGTGAGCAGTAGAACCGAGCCTATGGCACAAACGATTCGAGGTCTTCAACAAAAGAGGACATTATAGCATCAGAATGAGGTAGGCCAAGTCCTCTTCTCCTATTTCAATTGTAACTTAGGAAAGTGTCCAGTATATCATCATGTAGGTTGCTAGTCCCACTCATTGAGTTAGAGGGATCGTCTCTATCCGTAGAGAGGATTTGCCTAGACAACAGGGTAGGAACAATAAGATCCGAGTGAACTCAAAGCCATACATGAAACACATGGTTACTCCCTTTGAAGGAAAAAATAAGCTAGTTGCTTTCAAGAATCTTAATTTTGGAAATTTCTTTCTTGAAACTGATATGGGGTGTTATCTTTGTCAGCCACCCCCAACCCCACCTGACACAAAATTGGAACTCCTTCCTAGTCCAACTGACACAAATGACATTTCTACAGTTGGTAGTAGTAGCACTAGTGTAGTACATATTCCTTGTACATACGATGTTTGGACACTATATTTTGATGGTTCTAAGATGCAGGAGGGCTCTAGAGCTGGTTGTATTTGAATAGACCCGTGGAAGAGAAAACATTTTATCTCTAGCCACTTGTAATTTGAGTGAACCAGTAACACTATGAAATACAAAGAACTGATCTTAGGTTTATAAAGATCCATTGACCTCATTATTGTAGTCCTCAAAGCAGTAGGTGACTCAAAATTTGTCATACGACAGGTATGTGATACTATAAATTGTGTGTCACCTTATCTAAAATGTTATCAACAAGAGGTATGGCATTTGATTTCTCATTTCCAAGCTTTCAAAATTAATTTTGTTCCTAGGATGCGTAACGCAATTGTGGGTGCATTAACAAATGTTGCTTCTAGGTTATCATCACTTAGGGATGATTTTTCTATAGAGATTCTTTATAAACCATCCATCCATGGAAATATAACTAACTTACGCATTTTTAATGATGAAAAATAAATATTGTCCTCTATGGAAAACATTGATGTATTCAAGGACACGACTATCGAAGAATACAAGCATGAGAAAGTGTTGCAGGATGCAACCTGCACAAGAAAGGAAAACCCCATGCCAAAAGGTGTGGTATCACTTGAGAATATGTATGACCTGCAGAATTGCTTCTGAGGGCTAGTTAAGAAAAAACCCATAGTTCAAGATTGTCGCACGAGTAAATAAATCTTGGAATAGAAAAATATTTGAAATTTGTCAATCTTAGTACTTGTTGCACACCAAAAGAGCATCAAGATTTCATCCACTTACTCAAGAAGTACTGAGATTTTTTTGCATGGATGTATGTTGAGCTCAAAACTTATGACATGTGAATAATCCAACATGTTATTCTAATCAAAGAAGGGGCCAAGCCTTTCCAACATAAGTTACAAAAGGTACACCGAATTCTTGAGCCTCTACTTCAAGAGGAGTTTAGGAAGTTGCAGGATACTCAAGTCATATATAAAGTCCGACATTATACCTAGGTATAAAATCTAGTCCTAGTAAGAAATAAGTCTGGCAAAATTCACTTTTGTGTAGATTTTCATAACCTGAATCGCACCTCAGACAAGAATAACTAGCCCATGTCATCTATGGAGTAGATATTGTAGACAATATCAAGGTCAGAGATGTTTTCTTTGTTAGACATATATTCAAGTTACAACCATGTTCTAGTCTCAAAACCTAGCAAACTCAACACAACATTCTGCATGAAGTGGGGCATGTCCGCATTTAGAAGAATTCCATTTGGGTTGGTCAATGATAGTGTGACATTTCAACCCACCATGGACATCGCATTATGTGGACTCATTGGGCATAGCATAGTGGTCTATCTAGATGATGTTACAATGTTCTTTAACAGGATATCTGACCACCTATGCCATTTGAAGAAAAATTTCGAGCGATGTCTCAAATATGAGATATCCCTTAATCCCAAAAAGAGTATTTTGACATTGTATGAGGGAAATCTCTTGGGCCATATTGTCGCAAAGAGAGGGATTAAGGTACACCATAAGAGGGTCAAAACCATCATGCAGATTCCTTCTCAATCAATAATAAATCCATGCAGTCTTTCCTCGGGAAGATTAAATTCCTTTGCAAGTTTATCTCTGATTATGCCCATACTGTTAGACCCATACAAGAGATGGTGAATAAGGACATGACATAAAAATGGGATAAAAGGCAAAAGGACGTTTCTTCCCATATCAAGCAAGCTATTGCAAAATCACCCACTTTGTATAGCCCACATTTTAGAAAATATTTTATGGTCTACACCTTCGCTTTTGATACTTCTCTTGCCATAATGGTTACTAAGAAGGATGATCAAAATAATGAGTGGCCAATATCTTTCATGAGTGCTATCCTTCGGGACCTGAACTCAACTACCTCACCATTGATAAGAAGGCATACGTAGTTTATAAGGTGGTGAATAACATCTAGACCTATCTCTTAAAGAACCATTGCATTATCTTTGTGCCAAACCAATAGTAAAATCATTGTTTAATCAACAAGAGTTGGGTGAGAGAAGAGTGAAATGGATGGTTGGTTTATAGGAGTACGACTTAGAATTCAAGCCAATTCATACAATTAAGGGCCACATTCTATGTCAGCTAGCAATAGAAGCAGTAGATATGAAAGAATAAGATTCATCTGTTTGGGAGCATGAAATCGAAATGTATAATTTTGAGTGAGCTTTCCCCACTACCATCACAAACTCTTGGTACATAGATGTGTGCCAGTATCTTGAGAATGACACCTTTCCCTATCACTTATCTGCATGATAGAAGAGGGCACTCAGACTCAAAGAATTATCTTATTAGTTGGTGCATGGGGTGTTTTTAAGGGAACACCATAACGCAGTTTTACTCAGATGCTTAAAAGCACATGACTTAGAGAAAGTACTGCATGATCTCCATGGCGGGCCAGCTGGGGGATACTTTGTGGGTAACACAACTGCACAAAAGGTTATGAAATTGGCCCACATTATTCAAAGATGCTCATAACTATGCCCACAAGTGTTTAGTATGTCAAAGGTGTGTCGACAGAGGAAAGAGGTTAGTCGCCCTATTTCAGCCTATTGCATTCGAAGAATCATTTCAATCATGGGGCCTAGATGTTATTGGTGAAATTTTAATGTACTCATCAAACAAGGACTACTACATTTTCACTACTACATACTATTTCATGCGATGGATAGAAGAAGTTCCACTCAAACTGGTGAATGATCAGAAAGTCATCAACTTCCTTAAGAAGAATATCACATCTAAATTCATGATTTTGAATTCACTTGTTTTTGACAATGAAACATATTTTTCATCATTAAAATTATATGATTTTCGATTGGAAAATGGAATCATATTGAAACATTCATTTAACTACTATCTGTAAGGAAATGGTCTTGTTGATTCTACAAACAAAAACCTTATCCACATTATTAAGAAGACCATTTTCTCATAACAGAGGAACTGACACTACGCTTTGGTAAATGATTTATGGGCTGACCAAGTCATGCCAAAACCTTCTCTGAACATCTATACTTACTTCCTGGTGTATGGAAAAGAAGCCATCCTACCCTGAACATCTACTTTCCTACCCTTCAACTTTCACAAGAATCCCAGGGTAAGCTATGCTTATTGGTTTAGTGTAGGATAGACATTATTCACAAGCTGCAGCAGGAAAGGAAAAAATCAAAAGAAAAATTTTCACCTCACCAGATTCATATGAGGTAGTTAAACAAGAATTTTGTTGAGAATAATGAATTCAATGTGGGTGATTTAGACTTGAATTGGGAAAAATCCTACGAGGGCAAAGGAAAGCAAACTAACTTCCAATCCCTATGGATCAGACCATTCACCATACACAAAAATATTGGACAACACACATATCATCTACAATCTCTAGGCAAGAGGATTGACTCTCAACATGTTAATGGCCAAGACTTAAAACATTGTTTTTAAAGACGATCTGGGGTTATGTCCCACCATGTGTACATAGTTTATTTTATTTCTTGTTTGATTTTATTTCTTGTTTTGTTTTTGTTGTTGTAAATAAGCGTCATGTGAGAATGTGTTTTTTGGCTTCTTTGTGTGGATGAATTGAAAAGAGTCTTCTGACACTACAAAATTTGGCTAACTTTCATCCTCCTTCTTTGTTTTGCGACACATATTTTGGTCGATGAAGTTCCGACAAAAAATATGATCCAACTGTAAGGAGAGTTTTGGTCAAACCATGATCCATGTGTCTATTCTGGAAACCTTATTCCATGCTTTCTTCTTATGTTTTAGTATTTTCATGCTTATATAATTAGTAGATGAGGAAAAGGGGAAAAATCTAAATGAGAAAACCTACATTAGAGGTCTCAATATGATTCTCTGAAGGAAAAACATTATCCTACTCTCAATAAGTCAGGATCCCTCTTCTGCCCACAAAATGAATAAGTACCAATGCACAGCCCTCTTAAATATATAAATAAAGGTGAAAGAAGAGAAAGGCTTCCTACATAGTGAGGCGAAGCAAGAAACTCCATCGAGGTACTATCCAAGCTTGCTGGAAGTGGAGCAATGTTTTGTTCCTGTAGTGACTCCATTGGGGTATTGTCTAGGCCTATTGGTAGCAAAACAACACCAGAGATGAAAAACTATACTCTAAAAATCTAAATCTCATGAACTTCACTACCCTTTCCAATTCTAAACATTGTGATAATGCTAAATATTGTGCTTGTGTTCAACCAAGAAAGGCACAAAGGGGACCATTTATATTCATAGGGTAAGTGGGGAAGCCAATGTTATTTGCACGATCAATCAATACTCCCATAAGAACTGAGACCCTACAAAAAAGAGTTAACCGAGACAGACAAGTTGGAATTCTATCGGTGCATCACCAAGTGTTGTCACTGCTACAACACCCTCCAAAATTTTGGCCTGCACCAAATTTTGTATCCTTCCTTGGCCTTGAATATTGTCGTAGCAAATGTTGAATTCCATTCCTTGTGTTTTCTTTAAGTGTCTTGGTCTCATTTGTAAGAAAGGAAAAATGTCATATTTTCACATGTTAGTTGTTACATAATATGTATAAGCTTGTTTTGGTGGTTTCAAGGGGTTATATTTGTGAAAATGAGTTTATTTAACCATGTAAACATTTTTCACACTCATTCCAAAAGTTTTAAGCATTGTCACACAAGTGTCGTCACGATCGGTGCAAATTCTATCTTTAGTGTCACACTTGTCATAAGCCATTGAAAAGTTGTCACACTAAGGGAAATGTATGGTTCATTTGTCATGTTATCATAAAATCAGTACTAAGGGCTGCTACTTAATAAGATCTCATGAAACTGTTTCAGACCAGGCTTTAGACTAAGGTTTAGCCTCCTTAGTCAGAGAGGGCTCTCTCACAAATTTTTGATATGCATTAAGGGCAAGAAAAGATGGCTAACTCTTTAAACAATAAATGAAGTTTAAGCTGGTTGGAACAA
>APFE030295865.1:0-29474 GCA_000404065.3 Pinus taeda
CCTAGATTGACCTTTTTCCTTTTCTTGGTAATGAATTCCAAAGGGTCATATCTCCATACAAAACTCCTTTGGAACTTCATTCTTTGTAGGATTTGGTCTACCTCTTTCGCTGCCTCTCTAGAACTACATATGAAGGGACCTAATTGATATTTGATTTTGAAATAGGCCTTCGTCTTGGCATTGACGAAAATGACTTCATCTACATTGATGATTTGTCTATAATACTCTAAGGCAAACAACCTCATGGGGAGGTATCTTAAAAACTTATATGGTGCAAGCATACAACCATATATTCTAATTTCTATGTGGTTTTGATAAAAGTACCAGTCACCCACTTTGGTCTACTTTGAAGGCTAGAGGACTCTATTTATTTTTGGGCTTATCCTAGGTGGAGGATTCCCAGTGAGAATAGTCATGATAGGATGCACAAAATAATCTATAAAGTCTGAGTAGGTATATGGTGATATAAACTCATGGAAAAGTGTGGTCCAAAATATTACAGATCTGGGATGGCCCTTGGTGTCAAGCTTTTGGAGAGTGAAGGGAAACTTCTCTGATAGATAATACAAAAATAGATGGTATAATACAGAGCAGTATTTGAACACCCTCTCATTTCCCATTCTTGTGAATTTCTCATGCATTCTATCAGCTATGAATGTGGAAAAGTCATATATGGTTGCAGGAGGTTGTCATGCAGTATAGATGGACATGAAAGCAAGGATAATTTCATCAATGTACTCACTTGTGGTATAACCTAAAACACATGATATCATGGCTACAATGTTCTGGCCCCATGGAGAGAAAATGGTTGATACATATGGAGGGGAGTCCTTGGGGATGGGTTTTTCCTCTCTAATGAATTTTTGGAATAACTAGGCCAATTTTGCAGAGCTTAGCTTGGGATACTGGTCTAATAGGTCTCCAACTGAGAGTGGGTTTAGGTTTTGCCCTGGTTGGAACTGCAACATTTCATTAATGGACTTAGATATTATGGTGAATAAGACCTTATGGTCATGAGACACTATGGTTCCGTGGCTGGGGACGTAGCATGCATAGCACATATGGACAATTTATGGAAAGATATGAACTTGAAGGAACTAGTATTTGGGAAAATTTGACTCCTGAAGGCCAATCTCATCAACATGGTTGAGGTATTTGTCCCTACTTCGACAATGTACTTTGAGCAGGGGCTCTAGGGTAGTGGTATCTTTTATTTGGAAATCCCTATCAGCCAGGGGAAGGTGGTTAAGGTCCAAATGGGGAGTTGTAATGGGTCTAATGTCTATGGTGATAGGGGCAACCATAATGCAGTTCTTGTGGATTTGAATTATGCTTTAGGGGTTTCTACAAAGGTTCTTGGGACTTTTACATGGTTTTAGGTAAATGGAGGTCTTGCAGATGGTTATGGCTCAGAGTGTTAAAATTAAAATAAAATTTTATATTTTTTACTCAATTAACAGTGTTATGAGGGTGGATTTACTTGGAATTTGACAATGGATTTGGTATTCCATGGTTAAATATTTGGAATTAGATGAAATTGACTATAAATGGTGGTTGATGGTAGCTACAGAGGTTCGTAAGTTTCTGGTATGGACTGATGAATGAGTTGGGCTTTCTGCGGCGTCTATGAAGCAATGGCGGAGGTCTATGAGAAAATTGGTTATTTGCAAGGGTCGCAACGGCTTTCTAAGTTCTCAATAGCGAATGCGCGAAAAGATTGAAAAGAAGGGTAATTGGGCTTATATAGAAAAAACGTTAATTTTTGTGGGTTCTATTAGAGTCGGTCTTGTTAGTCCTCCGTCAGAGATCAAAAATCTTTCTGCATCTCATATTTAGGTGTCTCGCTCCATTCACTCAGCTGCATTCCTCTAGGGGCATGCCATAATCTAACGGAAGGACCTGGTCACTCATTTATCCCTTATGCCATGTCCTGTTGGCTCAGCTCTGTTTATTAAAGTTCATTAAGCCAGTCTTGAAATCATTTACAGTCTTGTTTTTATCGCTTGATAAGCAAAGAGTCAACTTGCTCATTAGGTCTAAGGTCTGCAAATTGTTGTTCTCAAAGTGCTTCAATAATACTTGCAGGCCAGAGGAAGGCTCAATAATTCACTCAAATAATGTTTCTGAGCACGAAAAGATGAATTTTGGAAATCTGAGCACGGTTTCTATCCACACTAGGGCATGGAAGAAAAACCTCCTTCACTTTTTACACAGGTGTCATGGTTTTAGAGAAATGTCAAAAATACAATTGCCTTAAGAGAATTGATGCACCTCTAAAATGACCTTGGGAAAATCAATTTTACTCCTAGCTTGGTTAGCCAAATGACTTTCTTGATGCATAAAATGATAACTAGACACAAAGAGCTTTCCAATGCACTATCATGAGCTCAATTTGGAGTTTAGGAACACCTTTAAAAGTTGACTGCAACAACACTATGCCTTGAGGCAGCCTCATTGAGCACATTTTGAACAGTCTTGTTAGATTTGATTTATGACAGAGCAAATGAACTCCAAATTGAACAATTCTAGTTGGGTTGGAAATCAGACTCAAAGACCTTTCCAAAGCACTATCCTGCACCCAATTTGGACATAGGGAAGGCTTCCAAAAGTTGTATGGAAAAGGGCGTGGCACACTGGGAAGGCGCAACGCACTCGGAGAAAATTTCCAGTGTAAATTTACACTGGCGCGGCGCACTGGGGAGGCGTGGTGCACTGGGCTAAAAGGCTTGAAATTCATTGAAATATTCCTCCAAATTGAAAATTCTTAATTCCACAAGTAGGTAGAGCCTCCATTTTTGTGTTTCATCTAAGTTTGTGCTAGGGTATGGTGGTTTGTGGATGCTAATGATTGAAACAAAAATTCAACCCTTTCATTTTGAAGCTACTGCCTAGGGTTTCAAAACTTGTTCGCCACCAAGCTTACTCTTTTCCATTATTTCTCTTGTCCTTAATTCCCTTTTTTCCTTGACTCCATTGTTCCCCATCCCCTAAAGTTACTAAACCCTATCCTAAATTCCCTTTCCCAAAACTTTCAAAGGTGAAACCCTAAACCCTATCCCACACATAAAACCCCTCACAACCCTCCTATATTTCCCAAACAAATATCTCCCAATAGTCCCTAATCCCTCACTATTTTTCCCTCCCCTTATTGTCCCTCATGTCATTATTTTCTCTTGGTGACAAAGGTCAAGCACATCATCGAAGGCATTACAAGACAGTGTGATATATCAACACCTGTTTGTCCAAAACAGTTTCTCCGCCAGCAGACATGACATCTGATCCGTCATATGATCATGAAGAAGAGACACACAGTGATTCACCAATAGAGGTACATGCACCCAGGAGGCGTCATAGAGGTGGCAAAACATCCGTGAAAACCAGCAGGCTGCTCAACAAAGCATAAATGAAAGGACACCCATTCAGCAGGAGATAGCGGCTAATCAAGAGAATTGGCTCGAGAGGATCAACATCCACTTAGAGGAGCTGTTGGTGAAATCAAACAAGGACAAGTACATGCTCAGGCACATGAAAAACCATTATTGGGAACACAACCATGTTTGCAAGGCACGAATAAGGAATTTAAAGGCAAAACTAAAGAAGGCAATAAGGAAGCAAAAGAGGCACAAAGAACATGATCAACTCTGGATATTGGCTGAGGCAATCCTTGGCCCACCATGGCTCTTGATGAAGAAGCTCCAGCCCAAATTTCAAGAAATTTGCGGCAAATTTTGCATTTTGAAATTTTTTACACTAAAAAACAGGGTTTTTCTCCCTGTGCATTGCGCCACGTGGCACGCGCTTATGATAGGTAGCTCTAAATTGCAAAAAAATTATATGTTTGGATTTGGCATGAAAAATCATGACTTTTGATGCATGGACAATAAGTTTGGGCAAGTTTTGAGTCCTCAGGAGGTCAAAAACACTCAAAAGATGACCTCTCTGCCCCTATTTTGACACATAGGAAGCAGTCTTGGGAGATTGAAGTTATGGAGGGGAAATGAGCACCAAATTCAGAAATTCCACTTGTGTTGGAAAGTAGACAGGTAGGGCTTTCGAACAAGCATACTTGCGAGCAATTTGTACTTCAATAAGTGCCTAAAAACCAGATCCAAAGTGGCGTAATGCATACAATTTTGGGCACAATGCACAGAGACCCAAAGGCCAAAATCACTTCCGCTCCGCGAAATTTCGATTTGCAATTTTCTCCAAGTGGGCCTGTTCATTTAAAATACATTTTTCCTAGCATCAAAGGCAAATTTAAAAAACATTTTCATGAAAGGTTGGCTTCTATCCAAGTGGCAAAAGGAAGGCGAGCAGTCACCCATAAGATCTGCGCTCAGGTTTACTTTGTTTTAATTGGTCATCATAGTAACTGAATGTAACTGCTGATGGTTGGCTTTTCATTTCCTAGGTTGATCGACTTTCTCATAGAAAAACTTATTTATTGTATTGAGAGTCATTTGGTAGGGGGTAGGTTGGAATTTCTGGGAGCAGTGTGGAGGAAAAACCCAGCACTTGCATTGTACAGTTTTGGCAGAGATTTTAATGAAATGATATAGCTCTGATTCAGAAGACTCATGTGGTGTGAGTTTAGCAATTTGTTTCTTCTTTCTGTTTCATATGTAACTTGTAATGTTTTTCAATTCATTCATATTTCATTTCCAGTTGAATGCTTTTTAAGTATGAGAGGCAGAATCGAGTTAGTTGCTCTACCTTGGGAAAGCATTCATGTTCTATGTTCCTCTTCTGTCTAAAAAGGATTCATCACCTATGCCCTTTTCAGCTTCTCATACAGTCTTTCCACTCCATATTATTCAAATTTGATTGCTAAACTTACTGCCTATCATGCCTCAAGAAACAATCTGTGTCTTTGATTTAATTTCTCAGCTCATGCTGTCCTTTGTCTCCATATAGCCCAGAAAACTCAGTCATTCATTAAAATACCTCTTTCATATCTGTTTACTAGCCTAAAATCAATTTCCTATTTCGGTCATCTCCATCCCCATTGATTTTCTCTCACTGAGCGTGACCCGGAGAGAGCCCTCTCCTGTTCTGGTGGGGCTAGCTACCAGACTGAGCGTGGTTTGTGGTTACCCTGAATTTTGCCTTCCTTCAGCCTAAGGCAGATTTAGGCTCTAACATAGTGGCAACTCCACTGGGGAAGAAAATGGTTTGCTTAAATATTGTTTTTCCCCAGTACATATCTCAAGTTCATAGCTGATTGTTGATGGTGAACATCGATCAAAGATAAGAAGGATGAAATCATTCACATGGCGACTCCATTCACTGAAAGAATCCAGCAATCAATCCTTCATGGTGACTCCACTGTAGAGAGATCAATAGCTTTAAGGTTTTCAAGATGGATCGGGTTGCAAGAAGATACACTCCCATGAGCCGAGATCACATCCCAGGTTTTCTGAATAAAATTCCCAAGGTGGATTGGCTTCAAAATTTTCCTATGTTCAGAAATGTAGAAGGTAATGATGTTGCTCTTCATCTGGTGAAATTTCACATTCATGTGCATAAACTAAAGATCAATTTTCCTGAAGATTGTTTGATGAAAATGTTTATGGCTACTCTGGAAGATGAAGCCCGATATTGGTATGAAAGTTTGCCACCTGCTTCTATTCATTGTTTAAAAGATTTTCATACTATATTCTTTGAAAGGTATAAAGAATCATATCCATGCTTCGCTTTGGTTCAGGACTGTTGTAGCCATGTTCATAGTTTTATTGAAGATCTTGAGAATTTTTATGGGTGTGATGACTTAATGGATGTAGAAATCATGGAAGCATTGTATGAAAAACCATTTCAGCAGCATAAAGACGATCATGAAAATTTGCAGCAGAATCAAGATTGTAGTACGGTGGAAGATGAAGGAATTTTGGATCTTGACAGTCAACAAGAATTACATGAAATGGATCAGCAATCTGAGGAAAATTTGTACACTCTTTCACTTGAAAATATTGAAGAAAATCATTGTTCGTACAAGATAAAATGAAAAGAATTATCTCCTTTGTCTGAAAATGAAATAGATCAACTCTTAAACAATCATGTTCTAGCTCAAGTTAACACAGATCTACCATGTGCACATGGTCAGGAAGGTGAGGGTGGAACTTCTTCCTCTTCTGAAAAGGATGACAGTTCTGTAAGCAGCTTCATAGATTAGTAGGTTGAAGAGGTCTATATGGATGAAAGTGACGAAAGAAAAAGCATCATTTCAGATCTATCCATAGAAGAAGACAACATGCGGAGAAATCAAGTTTCAAATTCAGAATGTGATAATGTTAAGACAACCATTTGAGATGTAGATTCAGATTGTGATGACCAAGAAAACCTTGTACTAAGTCCCATGAAAGAGAATTCTGCTGTTAAAATCACCTGGAATGAAGAAAACAGAGTTATGAATCCAAATTTTCTCATGTCATCAGAACAAAGCCTTCATAAAGAGATAATCCAATCAGTTCATGAACAACAAGATGAGAATTTTGTTCAAGTAAGTAGAAAAGTTTCTCTTCAAGAATCATTTGAAGTTTCTTTTCTCATGATTGATGAATGCAAAGACAATCTGGTTGTCATATCATATGAAGATCATCTACAATATATTCAGACTTCAAAAGATCAGACCATTCAGGATTCCCTTTTAGATTCCTCTTCATATGTCTCATGTTTTGAAATGTTCTTTGAAGAGGAAATCTGCCCATCCACTTGTTCAGAAAATTTTGAGGACTAGGACCATACTTTTTCTGAAGTACATTATGAAGGAAGATCAGAATCAAAAGAAAAAGACATCGTGTTTCCTGAGCAGGAGGTATATCTTCATGTTTTTCAAGATCCTCTGGCAAATCTGTTGCAGTCAGCAGTGAAGGTGATTATTGTAGTATTCAGTGATGAAGGAGATCATGGTCAATTATGTTTTTGTATGCCTAGTTACCAGTATCTGTTGTTGACCAGAAGATCTGATCAGGAGAATCAATCAAGGAGGCATCTACTTGATTGGTTACATTGGAAGACACACTATACATGATTGTACATATTGCATTAGTATGCAGGTGGCTATCATCATAATTTGAAACTCTTGAATCTTGATGGACTGCTGCCATTGAATAAGTTTTGTCAGTTCTTGTTTTAGTTAAGTCAGTCATGAGTCATTTCCTTTTGCATTGAGTAAATTTTTTCAATCATGTTGGTTTCATAATTAAGTCGTTTTAAGTCAAGTTTCAGTCAATAAATGCGTCGAAGTCTTGTATTGTTTTTCGAAATAATGACTCCATAGCCCAATGGATGAAGGCACTGTCTAGCTCATCTGTTATTCTTGGCACCTCCAAGGAGCTACCATCTACCATTGGAGCTAATGTTAGAGTCGGTCTTGTCAATCCTCCATCAGAGATCAAAACTCTTTGTGCATCTCATTTTTAGGTATCCCGCTCCATTCACTCATCTGCATTCCGCTAGGGGCATGCCATAATCTGACGGAAGGACCTGGTCACTCATTTATCCCTTATGCCATGTCTTGCTGGCTCAGCGTTGTTTATTAAAGTTGATTAAGATAGTCTTGACATCATTTACAGTCTTGTTTTTATCGCTTGATAAGCAAAGAGTCAACTTGGTCATTAGGTCTAAGGTTTGAAAATTGTTGTTCTCAAAGTGCTTCAATAATACTCGCAGGCTAGAGGAAGGCTCAATAATTCACTCAAATGATGTTTTTTAGCAAGAAAATATGAATTTTGGAAACCTGAGAGAGGTTTTTGTCCACAATATGCCAAGGAAGAAACACCTCCTTCACTTTTTACACAAGTGTCATGGTTTTAGAGAAATGTCAAAAATACAATTGCCTCGGGAGAATTGATGCACCTCTAAAGTGACCATGGGAAAATCAAGTTTTCTGCTAGCTTGGTTAGCCAAATGACTTGCTTGATGAGTAAAATGATAACTACACACAAAGAGATTTCCAATGAGCTATCATGATCTCAATTTAGAGTTGACAAACACCTTCAAAAGTTGACTGCAACGGCACTCTGCCTTGAGGTAGCCTCATTGGGCGCATTTTTACCAATCTTGGGAGATTTGATTTTTGACAGGGAAAATGAACTCCAAATTGAAAAATTCTAGTTGGGTTGGAAAGTAGAATCAAATAAATTTCCAATGAGCTATCCTGCACCCAATTTGGACACCATAAAGGCTTCCCAAAGTCGCATGGAAAAAGGCGCAACGCACTGGGAGAAATTTGCCAGTGTAAATTTACACTGGCGCGGTGCACTGGCCTAAAAGGCCTAAAATTCATTGAAATATTTCTCCAAATTGAAAATTCTCCATTCCACAAGTATGTAGAGCCTCCATTTATGTGTTTCATCCAATTTTTTGCTAGGGTATGGTGGTTTATGGATGCTAATGATTGAAACAAAAATTCAACCCTTTCATTTTGAAGTTGCTACCTAGGGTTTCAAAACTTGTTTGCCACCAAGGTTACTCTTTTCCATTTTTTCTCTTGTCCTTAATTCCCTTTGCTCCTTGATTCCATTTTTCCCCATCCCCTAAAGTTACTAAACCTATATCCTAAATTCCCTTTCCAAAAACTTTCAAAGGTGAAACCCTAAACCCTATCCTACACATAAAACCCCTCACAACCCTCCTATATTTCCCAAACAAATCTCTCCCAATAGTCCCTAATCCCTCACTATTTTTCCCTCCCCTTACTGTCCCTCATGTCATTATTTTCTCTTGGTGAAAAAGGTCAAGCACATCATCAAAGGCATTACAAGACAATGTGATATATCAACACCTATTTGTCCAAGACAGTTTGTCCACCAGCATACATGACATCTAATCTGTCATATGATCATGAAGAAGAGACACACAATGATTCGCCAACAGAGGTACATGCACCCAGAAGGCCTCATAGAGGTGGAAAAACATCCGTGAAGACCAATAGGCTGCCCAACGAAGCATAAATGAGAGGACACCCATTGAGCAGGAGATAGAGGCTGATCGAAAGAATTGGCTCGAGAGGATGAACATCTACTTAGAGGAGCGGTTGGCGAAAGCAAACAATGACAAGTACATGCTCAAGCACATGAAAAACCATTATTGGGCATGCAATCATGTTTGCAAGCCACGAATAAGGAATTTAAAGGCAAAACTAAAGAAGGCAATAAGGAAGCAAAAGAGGCAAAAAGAACATGATCGACTCTGGATATTGGTTGAGCCAATCTTTGGCCCACCATGGCTCTTGATGAAGAAGCTCCAACCCAAATTTCAAGAAATTTGGGGCATTTTTTGCATTTTGAAATTTTTTGCACTAAAAAACAGGATTTTTCTCCCTGTGTGCCACACCACGTGGCGCGCGCTTATATGTTTGGATTTCGCATGAAAAAGCATGACTCTTGGTGCATGGACAAGAAGTTTGGGCAAGTTTTGAGTCCTCAGGACGTCAAAAACACTCAAACAATGACCTCTCTGCCCCTATTTTGACACACAGGAAGCAGTCTTGGGAGATTGAAGTTTTGGAGGGGAAAATGAGGACCAAATTCAGAAATTCCACTTGGGTTGGAAAGTAGACACGCAGGGCTTTCTAACAAGCACACTTGGGAGGAATTTTGACTTCATAAAGTGCCTCAAAACTAGCTCCAAAGTGGCGTGACACATACAATTTTGGACGCGGTGCACAGAGACCCAAAGGCCAAAATCACTTCTGTTACGCGAAATTTCGATTTGCAATTTTCTCCAAGTGGGCCCATTCATTTAAAATACATTTTTCTTGGCATCAAAGGAAAAGTTTAAAAAACATTTTCATGAAAGGTTGGCTTCTATCCAAGTGGAAAAAGGAAGGCGAGCGGTCACCCAGAAGCTCTGCGCTCAAGTTTACTTTGTTTTAATTGGTCATCATAGTAACTGAATATAACTGCTGATGGTTGGATTTTCATTTCCTAGGTTGATCGACTTTCTCATAGAAAAACTTATTTATTGTATTGAGAGTCATTTGGTAGGGGGTAGGTTGGAATTTCTGGGAGCAGTGTGGAGGAAAAACCCAGCACTTGCATTATACAGTTTTGTCAGATATTTTAATGAAATGATATAGCTCTGATTCAGGAGACACATGTGGTGTGAGTTTAGAAATTTGTTTCTTCTTTCTGTTTCATATGTAACTTGTAATATTTTGCAATTCATTCATATTTCATTTCCAGTTGAATGCTTTGAAGTATGAGAGGCAGAATCCAGTTAGTTCCTCTGCCTTGGGAAAGCATTCATGTTTTGTGTTCCTCTTCTGTCTGAAAAGGATTCATCACCTATGCCCTTTTCAGCTTCTCATATAGCCTTTCCACTCCATATTATTCAAATTTGATTGCTAAACTTACTGCCTATCATGCCTCAAGAAACAATATGTGTCTTTGATTTAATTTCTCAGCTCATGCTTTCCTTTGTCTCCATACAACCCAAAAAACTCAGTCATTCATCAAAATACCTCTTTCATATCTATTTACTAGCCTAAAATCAGTTTCCTATTTCGGTCATCTCTAGCCCCATTGATTTTCTCTCACTGAGCGTGACCTGGAGAGAGCCCTCTCCTGTTCTGGTTGGGCTAGCTACCACACTAAGCGTGGTTTGTGGTTACCTTGAATTTTGCCTTCCTTCAGCCTAAGGCAGATTTAGGCTCTAACAGGTTCATTAATTAATGAACAATGGGTAGTTTTTTCAGTTATATGGGGGAAGTAGTTTGGAGGGCCATCGCACTGCTTTTGTGGTGCGGGCAGTATTCGAGAGGGGTCACCTGATTACATTCATCGTTTAACACGTAGCATCAGGTGTCAGGAGGAAAACTGCCTTATCGGGTGAGTAAAGGATGGACATCGTACGTGGCTGATATGATTATGGGTCGTTGGATGTGGGGGAGGGACAATCAACAGTAGTCGGGAGGTGAAGTTGCACGATGATTTACATAATAAAAAATTTCGGGGGGGGGCATGGGTCTAATCACCGGCGGTATAGGATTAAATTAAAACTTAATCTCATTGTGGGCGCTTTAATATAGGATTAAGGACTGAGAGCGGGGTTTTAATATATTTTGTGGGATATGGGGTAGTCATATAGTTTATAAATAAACTAAGGGGTGGGATTATTTATATAAAGGAGTTAAACATATACGGGCCAATGGGTTTTTCCGGAGTTTTATATATTTAATTAAAAAGCTAATATGAGGTGAAATGAGCGGAATTGGTATTGTACTTAGGTATAAAAAATATTATGCGCTTTGCATACACTTAGTACTTAGGATAAATGTATTTGGTGGGTTTTTTCATAAAATATGTTTATCATGGGGTTTTCCTAGGCAAAAATAATTTAACCTTGGAAAAAGGGGTTCTGTGAGGGGGATGAATGAACTGCAAGGTAATTTAACACCTTTCCTTCTTAAGTCATCAAGCTGAGTGTCTGGTCCCACCAGATGTCAAAGAAATGCTCTAAGCCTCTTTGACTTAAAGAACTATAGGTATTAATATTTTTATTATGAATGGGAAATTAGTGAGTGTTATAGGTGTTAAAATGAATGATGGGGGAATTAATCATTTTGAACTGGTGAGCCATTTCTTTTGCCTTTGTAAAATGCTTTTTGTACACAGAAACATATCATGAAGCATAATGGATGTGCTTTTATCAAGTGATCCTTTCAATCATGCAACCTTTCTATTACTTACCCATTCACCTACCGTAGCATTTTTTCTTCCTTTATTTGGGTGCATTTAGACTAGCAAAACCCTTATCATTCTTTTTCTTTTCTTTTACAAAGTAAACTATTTAATTCTAACATTATATCTTCCAATGGCTCAAATTAAATTAATTAGCTCCTTTTATTTACTCTACCTATCTAATGATCTGCCAAGATTACACTGTTTGGTCAGATTTTATTCACTAACTATAACATAAAATTCAAAGCATGGTATAATCAAGATTAAATAGTTTGATTACCATGGATTATGGGATGAGTGACAAGCTACACACAATCTTTATTATGCATAAAAGTAAATAGCAGTGGCATTTTGACTTGCACACTTTCATGGTCTCTTTTTGTCTTTCGAGGTTCATATATCTTTATTTTTTTTACCTTTTTCATTCTTTCTATCCTTTCATTATTCTTTTAGGTCATACCCTCTTTTCATTTTTTATTTTTTTTAAATATGGAAAACATTTGCAGAAAGCAAAGGTATGTACAACATTACAAGGCTTTGCCTTAGTCATTCAAAATTATGACTCCTATTGCTATAGGAACCTAACATTGTGAAAATACACTACAAGGTTACCTTCTAAATGTGAAATGCCCACTTAGTTGACCAAAATACAAGACTGAGTTCTATCCTTGGGAATTTTTAGGTGATTTTAGTTGTAGACAATATGTTTCTTCGTCCCATGGTCTTACACAAGTCCAGATTTGTCTTATAGAATTTGCATGAACTCCATATATGTGTGTTAACATTTCCATGAGGATTTTATAACATGCTCACAACATCATTATGGTATCATACATATGCATAAACCATAAGAAACATTGTCATAATTGAAAGGAATGGCTAAAATCACATGTTTCTTAAGAAAAAATAGAGAGTAAAACTAAAAACATGGGCTTAGAGGAATGTGCTCCATCAGGCTTATGGAGGCATTTTTTAAAACTTAAGACGTTATACTCAGAGTTATATATATCTTTATATACAAAAAAATCCTTATGTTTATTGAAATTATTTATTTCTATCTATGTCATACTTTTGTGAGTGTACTTCCTCCTTGTATTCTTCATAAAATAGGTATCCATTATGTTTCCCAATACCCTTTTTAAACATTTGATTGCTACAATGTTCAATTCTCTAAAAATATGATGAAAAGTAATCCTCCTAAAGGATTCAATAAAATTTCTAATTTTACTTGCTTCCAATTGAACGAGGAAACAATATTCTATTCTACTTCAAACTATATTATTTCATAAAAATAAATTCTCGATAATGGTATTTATAAATTCTTACTCATAACAATTCCATATTTTTATTTTTGTAAGGTATTAAGAGTATTTTTTCTGTGAGGAAAAAAATTAACCACATTATATTAATAATGAATTTCATAAGTCATTACAAAAATCATATCCACCATTAAATTATATGTTCATGTTCTATCATCTTCCATAATAGGACATATTAACATCAAAATTATAAAAAAAAATAATGAGATTTGTATTATATTAATACTTGAAATATACATATATTATAAAATTACCTTTGTTCCTACTAGAATCAAAGGTGAATGTTATTGTGTGCCTTGTAAAGGCTACATTTGACTAGACATACATATAAAATAGTTTTAAAAAAAAAATTACATTTAGTTCAACTGGAAATAAAAATACTTTGAACAAGAGCTTGAAAATCTCAAAAGTAGAACTAAACATTAACCAAATTCAATAGACATGATTAAAAATAGACCAACAAAAGGACTATGACGTGCAAACTAGGGCATCCCTTAGGTTTACACTACTTTCTCATTCCCTTGGATGATGGGAGTTCCTTCAAAATCCACCTCATATCTAGAAAAAATTATGCTAGTTTTAAATAAGTTACAAAATATTTGCAACAAATAGGACCTTGAATCTAGAAATAGTTGAACTAATGATTGGATTTTGCCTTGGAAAATGAGATATGATTGTCAGATCTACTTTAACTGCTTGAAAAACTGAAACAGTTATTGCTGACCCTTTGGAGTAGGAGGTTGACTTTGAATAGGAACTTGGTTTCCATATGTGGAAATATTCTCCCACGTTGATCCTGTTGGAATGCCAATGCTCGACATTTCTCTCGTCAGCAAATCCAAATTTGTGTGATATCCATAGAAAACAGGGGGAAGGAATTTGATAATGTTTCTTAGAATATAAAGGATGTTGAAATTATTTCCCACTAGATCATAAATAATTTGAGCCTTTAATGGAGAAGTAAGATTCTGAAAGATGGAATGATCTTGGCACCTCTCCATCAATTTATTTTGATATTTAGATTATGTAATAAAATTTTCTTTCTCAACCAAAAATGAAGACAACCCTTGTTTGAAAAGATCTTGAAATATTTTCTTGAAATCAAAATGTCTTAAACAAGTAATTATCTTTTTCTTCAAATTTCTTCATCATTGGTTCTTTGTTAGTCCCCTTTCTAGCTTGCAAAATCAAATCCACTCTATCTGTGATTCTTATGAATTTGAGTTCATTCTTTGTTTTATGTTATAAATATTGTATAGCATTGTGAGTTGTTATTGGTTTATCCCCCAAATTTTATTTAGTGCGCTGACAATTCTTGAGACAATTTACAACTAACTTCTTCTCATCTTCCACTAAGCCATAATATTCCTTCAAATCCTTGATCTCAAACATGAAAAAATCCCAAAGAAGACACCTAGTTGTTTCCATGGTAGATACTCTAGTCAATTTGATCCTCGAATCCATAATTTCATTATGCCGACCACTCTTTGTTGAAACAATATTTTCTAGAGTTTTATTTTTGGACTTAGTCACATGTTCCTTTTCTCATATGTTTTTCTTTAGTTGGTTGCATTCTACTTGGCTCTTTCTCTATGCATCTTCAAAGTGACCTTTAGGTTCATATGAAACTTCCCATGTCTGTGGATGTCTTCCCTATTTAAGTAACATTATTTGAAGCTTTAACTATGCAATTTCATTATGTAATCTTGTTATTGTTCCTCTAAAATTTGTTAAGATATCTTCCTGTTCATTCTTTCCTTTTTGTATTGTTGTAATTTCAGGAGCTGGAGGATGATCTGTAATGGGAATATTAAGTTTTCCCTTTAAAATCTTTATCGGTCCTTATTTGTCCTGTAACAAAGAATACAAAGGAGAAGGATTAGTGGGATCTTCGTCTAGTTCTTCCATATTCTTATGCAATTCTTGATTCTCCAACTGTAATTATTTGTTCACCACCTGCAATTTATTCTTCTGGTTTTCTAAATTTAACAGCCTTTGTTGAAGTTTTAACCTGCTCATGGACACTTTAATCGAGACTTAAAATACCATTTTACCATTTTACCTATGCATGTCCATCACAACTGGCATACTAAATTTATCCATGTGAATCTTGATTTGAGTAGCTCTATAGTCTTCATAAGATCTACAATCCTTCTTAATTGGCTCCAAAATGGCTAAATTCAAAGGCATATCATTATGTTTAAAATATTACTCCAACGTAGGTGAACCTTTATTCCCTAGTTGTAGACTTTCCTTATGTCTTTCAATGTTGGATTGTGCATTTATTCGACTAAACTACTTGACAATTCCAACACTAGGAAGACCTTCATGAGACTAAACATTTGTCATTTTAGCTTAAGGTAAATGTTCAATCTTTATAATAGCTTCACTTGACACTATGGCTGCCAAAAGGCCCTAAGTCAGCGAAAGCACCCAATTTGGAGGTGACTGAAGGAGAAATTCAAGGCTTTGTTCATGTGGTCATAGAAATCAAATATTCAGTCATATCATCTCATCCCTCGGTATCAAAATGTCCTAGTAGCGATTGATTAAGTGGCTTAGCCACCAGTAGCAATATGAAATCAAGATTGAGAGGTGAGAGAGGTTCCCCTTCATCATACCCGAGATAGGAAGTCCCCTTCATGCCAGAAGACCCAACAAATAAGAAGAGATTTCCTTACCGACAAAGTCAATATATACCACTTTGGATTTCTTAGAAACAGACTCACTTGAGGAAGAAGCTACATAATCTATTTCAGTAATATGAATTGATTTAAACCTTTTTCCTCTTGAATCCAATTTGATTTGTTGGTCCTCTCAAGGTAAATTATTATTTCATAAGTAAGTCGTTTGCTACTATTTTCTTTCTTTGTAGGTGTTGAAATCACATTTGTATTTGTTTCTAAGGATGTTTCTGCCAATTCTTTTCCAGTGATAATATTCCATGAATCATGATTCCTTGTTAGCCATTTTCACTACTTTTGTCCCACCTTGATGTTCATACTTTGACAGACAATGTTTCCTTATTTCATTGTAATGACCTTATAACGGTCATACTGAAAGGCCTCTACAAATTCAAATTTCAAACAAGTTAACATATCGTCAATAATTTTGGTAGCATTCCTATTCTTAACTATAAATGGACCAATATTATTAGGAAGTTTGAATGACAGGATATTTTTATTTCCAAAGTATATTTGATCTAAATTTAACCTTTGACTCAAAAATTTTATGGAAAAAATTCTCGGTGTCAGGATTGCTAGAAATTTGTATGTTTGAACCTTGGCACCATATACCTTAAGAATTTTATGATCTTCATGCATGCAAAAACCAATCCCCCACCCTACTCTGAGGATTGAGATATAAAATTTTCTTCAAATTTATGTCCATTCTTTCGAGAGACCCCTTAAAAATAAAATAATACACTTTTGACATGAATTTGTTGACAAACTGGAAAAATCCTGATGATTTGTTTCTTACAAAAGATGTTATATGAAAGATAGGCTCTATCCCATAATTAATGGATTAAGCTTCATCCAATAGTTCATGAAACTCATCATTTAAATTGTCTAGTAATGAATAGACAAGGTATTACTAATATCTAAAGGTTTTGACCTTTTTGTAATCGACCAGTTGATCATGGATAGACTCAACAAGAAACAGACGGGAGTATTGCAATTCCACCCATACAATGCCTCAAAATGACTCATCCTCAATGACTCCTGATAACCGTTGTATGTGAACTCTACCAAGGGGAGATACTCTTCCCACTTCTGCTATTGATGCATCACATACATCCTCAAGATGTCCTCCAATATGATGATGACACTCTTTGTCTATCCATCTATCTGCGGAAGATAAGTTGTACTAAAGGCCAACTCTGTGCCCAATCTCACAAACAAATCCTTCCTAAACTTGGAAGTGAACTTCGTATCCCTATCTGAAACATTATTCTTATGAACATATTGCAATCTTACCACATATTGGATGAATGCCTATGCTACATCACTAGCTAAGAATGTAGACTTCACAGGAATTAAGTGTACAACCTTTATTAACTTGCCGACAACAACAATGATGGAATCATGTTGTCTCACTATCTTCGGCAACCCTATTGATTAAGTCCATGGAAATGTCCTCTCATTTCCAATTTGGAATCATAATTGGTTATAGCAGTCCACCTGGATGCTTTTACTCTTCCTTCACTAGCTGACAATCAAAACACCTAGCCACATTCTTTGCTACATCCTTCTTCAAATTTGAACAATAACATAATTTATTCACTATAGTCAATGTCTTATGATAACCTCGATGACCTGAATAAGGTTTCACATGAAACTCTGTCAAGATCACCTTATTGAGCTAACTGCTATCTAGAGCATATTTCATGTCTCCAAATCTGACCAATCCATCCGATGTAAGACAATAATCCATACCCCTTTCACCTGCACCTGTATCTTTACTTGTACCTGTGTATGTACCTGTACTACCACCTATACTTGTACCACTACATGTACATGTACCTACACATGTACCTACACATGTACCTATACATGTACTGCCACTTGTACATGTACCACTACCTTTACCTAAACCTCCACCTATACCTACACGTGTACGACCACATGTACCTATACCAATACCATGTTGAAACTTGTGCGCAATCTCCATATACTTGACATCCTACTAACCTGCTTACAATATCCTATCATCTATGTTTTTCCCATAGGATCTCATGGCTTCCAAATGATTTACCTATGCCTGCATGCTGAGAGCATCTGTCAACCTATTCTCTTTACCTTTGATGTACCTGATCTCAAAATCAAACTCACTGATTATGGCAAACCATCTAGCCTGCCTGGCATTTAGATTGGGTTGCTCAAACAAATACCTCAACCCAGTATGATCACTCATAAGTACAACCCTCATGCCAAAAATATAGTGCCTCCACATCTTCAATGCATGTATAATCACTAGTAACTCAAGATCATGTGTCAGGTTGCTCTGCTTGTGCTTGCTTAGTTTCTATGACTAATAGCATACCACCTATCCATCCTACATAAGGACTCCATCAAGTCCTCTCTTGCAAGCATCTATACATGCTGCAAACTCCTTGTCTGAATCTACAATATGTAGCACTAGTGCATGTGTCAACAACTTTAAGCTACACAAAACTAGCCTCACACTCCTCTATCCATTCGAACTTCTTACCTTTCCTCTGCAATGATGTGATAGGATAAGAAATCTGTGAGAATTTCTTTATGAACCTCCTATAATCGCCTGCCAAACCCATGAAACAGCTCACCTCATCCACATTCTTAGGAGCTACCCACTACATGATGGCCCTTATCTTCTCTAGATCTACTGCAATGCCCTCCTTAGAGACCATATGCCTGAAGTAGTGTAACTCAGTCTGAAAGAAACTACAGTTGTTGAGCTTAGCATACAACTGATTCTCCCTCAACGACCTCAAAACTGCTAGTAAATGTTTGGTATGATCTTTCTCATTTTAAAACTATACCAGTATATCATCAATGAACACAATAACAAACTTATCCAAATATGGATGCAACACACTATTCATCAAGCACATAAATGTAATTGGAGCATTAGGTAAGTCAAATGGAACAACAAAAAACTCATAATTTCCATACCTGGTCCGGGAAGTTCTCTTGTAAATTTCCTCCTCTTTGATGCATACCTGATAGTATCCAGATCTCAGATCAATCTTCGAGAATATTGTTTCTCCCTTTAGCTAATCGAACAAGTCATCAATCCTTGGCAAAGGGTACCTATTCTTGATGGTCACTTTTTTCAATTACCTGTAGTCAATGCATAATCTGAGAGCTCCATATTTCTTCTTCAAAAACAATATCGATGCACCCCAAGGTGATACATTAATTCAGGTGTGCTCATCCTGTAAGGTGCTTCTGATGTTGGAGCTGCCCCTAGCACGAACTCAATAGAAAATTCTACCTCCTTGTGAGGTGGCAACTCTGGAATGTCCTAAGGAAATACATCCATGAACTGTTGTAGAACTGGGTACCTACTCAACACATATTCATCGTCAGCATCCTTACCCTTGTCACTATAAATTTCCACTTCGAATAGCATGCACCATTTCCTGTGGCTACAATTTTCTCACTAGTTGTCACCATCCTAACTGATGTGGCTTTCTTCTTACCCTGCAAGACTCTTGGTTTCCCATTGTCATCAACGCACTCAATAAATTTGTCATAATAGTCTACCTTCGTTCTATGAAGATATAACCAATACATGCCCAACAACATACTGTATGATCCCAATGGTAATACAATTAAATGTGTTGTTGTGGGCATATCATTCAAATCAAACACACAAGATCTTACGCAATGATGAGCTCGCTTCTTTGTACCTAGCCAACTCTACTAACCAAGCCTCCGCATGCAATTCCTTACTCATACCACACTTATCCACTAGGTTAGGACTAACATAGCTATAATTAGATCCAGGGTCAATCAAATAGAAATAACTTGATCACAAAGCTTACCATCCATCTCAATGATAGATGCCTGGTGCTTTTCCTGTCTGTTGTCCATCATTGCATAGATACGAGGAATTCTCTAACCAACATCCCCAATAGTTTGCGCCTCCTGTGCATTGTATATATGAGGCCTACCACCCTGATTTTATGGAAAATCTCTCTTAAGTTTTTCCTTGTCACATCTCCAAAACTCCAACCGACCAATACTAACGCCTCTATGTTGTTGTTGTGACTCATGTCCATGTACAGTTGCATTAAATCTCTTTTGCAGTGCCACATTCTCTTTCTCATCTCCATGTTGAGGCATTTTCCTCTTAGGCTGTCATTTACCTTTAACTTTGATTGTTCATAGAAATGCTTCAGTTTCCCAATGACTTCCTCAAGTAACCGAGGCTCATAATACTCAATCTCATATCTAAATTCTAATGGAAAACAACTGACAAATCACTGAACTTTAACCTTCTCATAACTAAGATATGGTACATACCTCAGTCGCTCTAGAAACTTGGTTGTGTACTCTTCATCTATCAGTGATCCCATCTTTAGCTCATAGAATTATTTAGCCTTACTATCGTAGAACCTTTCTCACAAGTACTTCTTCCTCAAAAACCTCTTTAACTCCCGCCAACTCATGTCATCTGTCCTGATGTGTCTGGCCCGCTTAACATCTTCCTACCAAATGTTTGCTTTACCTTTCTATTGAGAAATGGGAAGAAGAAATTTTAGTTTAATTTGTCTTTGATTTAAACTGTGAATTAAAATAGGATTCTTTCCTCATAGAAATTTGAAAATGATTAATTAACTTTAATTAACCTAATTAATTTAGGAAATTCGAATTGGAAGTCTTTTAGAAGAAATGTATGTGTCCTCCCTGTTATGCCCCTATACCAATAGGTGTCATATATCATGATTGACTTGATGAGCTATGTAATATGTTCATACCTTTACTTGTTGCAAAGGTTTTCCATATTTGTAAAAAATCAAAAAATTTAAAAAATGTAAAGAGGGTGTACCGTAAAAAAAATCAAAGGGTAAAAAGAATAAAAGATGGTCAAAAAATAAAAGAAAATGAACCCCAACAAAAAGAAAGACCGAGAAAGTGTGCAAGTCTAAATGCCACTACTTTTTTACTTTTGTATAATAAACAATTGTGTGCAGTTTGTCACTTATGCCACAATTCCTAAATAGCTAAACAGTTTAAGCTTGGCTAATTCATTTTTCAATTGCATGTTGTAGAAATAGAGAATAAAGATCTGACCAAATAGTTTAATCTTGGCAGATAAGTAGATGGGTAGAGTGAAAAAGGAGCTCAATCGTTTACTTTGAGCCCTTGGATGTAATAAGTGTAGACTTAAATAGGAATTTCCATGTAAAAGAAAAGAAAATTTTGATAAGGGCTTGCCAGTCTAAGAGCACCCTAATAAAGAAATAAAAATTCTAGGTTAAGTAGGTAGGGTAGGTAGATGATGTTTTGCAGAATAACTTGTGGTGAATGATGATATTCAAAATGTGCAAATATTTTATTTTCGTCATAAGAAAATGGTATGTAGTACATGAAAGACATATCAAACAAGAAGAGTCAGAATAATTAACTCCCCTACTCATTTCCCCTAAATTTTCACTAATTTCCCCTAAGTGCCAAGGTATTTGCTAAATTAGAGGGGCTTAGAGCAGTTCTCTAACTTCTGGAGGGACAGGACCCTTGACCCAATAATTTATAAATCCTAAGTACTTAAGACCATTCATTAAATCATCATATCCATTCATAAATCATTTTTTTCTTTGATAAGTTTTTCCTAAGTAAAATTCTATTTTACTTAGGAAAATTACAATGTTTTCCACAGAAAAATCTTTTTTCACTTTAAGCCTAAGTTTGAATACACACATCAAATGTTTTTGTACTTAGCGCTTTTCCGTTCACTATGTCATATTGACTACCAACTTGTATTTCTTTATAAATCCCTTATAAAGTTTGTCCGCTCCCGTATTATTTTAATTATGTAAAAAATCCCAAAAAACTATATATCCCGCCCCTGGTTAAATTATAACCATAATTCATCGTAAAAATGGATTAATTAGTTAATCCATAACTAATTAACATCCCTAAACCCTGCCACACTAAAAAGGGATTAATTAACCCTCATGGTTAATTAATAACCTCACCAGCCAATCCCACCACCCCCGATGTAATTAAATAACTCTTAAATATATCGGGCCCGTCTTTGTTAAACCCGCATCACGTCGTATCTCCCGATAGTCGTTCGATCAAGCCCCCGACATCCGACAGCTATAATGCATATCACACGGCCCTTTACGACCACACGTTAGCGTGCAATCACAAAGTGGTTTCATGTACAGTGCCTCTGCCATGCATCTGCTACTTTATGGAATCGTCAGCCCAAGGCTAAATACTGCCCTTTCCCCATAAGTGGTGTGATACAAACCACTTAATGCTTCCCCATTAAATGACAAAACATCATGTTGTTTTCCACTAACATCACTCATCTAAAATCCTAAAGCCCACCAACCCTTGACTTTGTAAATAAAACGAACAAGTCATTTGCAGTGCTTTATTCTGTAAACTTGTACGCCCATGCAAACAAACATCGAGGTCAACTAGCTTGAGTTTCAGTGGCCAACCTGCTTCAAAATTTGCAGCCAACACCGCCCAGAACCCTTCAGCCACACGTAGTACCTGCATTTCGTTACTCGTCTCCCAAAGAGCAGGGATTTATCAAATTCCCAACAAAAAACCTTGCAAGTTCTTGTTTTTCACTGTAAATTGACTAAAAAGGCCCAAAATCACCATAATTCTACTATTATTTTTCATCATTTAAGTCCCCAGACCCTCTGTTTTGCCCATTTCACAAAGTGAACCACAGTTTCCTTTCTGAATCCACAAGAACCAGAAATGGAAACCCCGATATCTTTTAATGTTGCACCCATTAATGCTCCTCATCAAGACTTAAACTATTTGCCTCTGACAGATAAGGATTTACAAATAAAAGACTTAAACACTAATAAAAATCACCTCAAAGGCTTTTTTCAATGTCGGGATAATTTCTTGAATGGATATGATGTCATGGGACTGTGGGAATCTAACCTCCCAATGTACTTCCTCCCTGCTCTACATGTTTTTCCAGACATAATCCATCAGTGCCACGCTAGTTATGACCCCAACCACAGAGCAATCATGTCTCCTAGCCAAATAGTTCTCCTTCTAATAACCAATGAATCAATCAATGAAATGCTCCAATTTCACCTAGGTCAAGCCCTCACTCATAATTTCATCGTAAATTTACTTGGGCAAGCAACCAAAAAGCCCCAATCTAAACTTAATCACCTCTACCAAACTTTCATGCAAAAGAAATATCAAACCACAGATTCCCCTCCTTATGGGTCAATTTTCTTCATAGATATGGGTAAAATCATAGTTGATATGATATCTATAGTTATGGGATTCAACACTAGCGAGTTTGTGGATGAATTAACCCTAGTATTAATGTCTATTTTTACCCCTGGATAGCCCCCTACTGTCAAGTATGATTATGCCTCCTTTATTGCTGATAAAATTCATGACCAGTTCATGAGACTAGAGAATGAAAAGGTTTTCAAATATACCACCTTCATATATCACCTCATGCTCTATTACCAGTCAAATAATTTCCCATTTCTTGTCATGAAACTTGATACAAAGGGTAATCAAAGGTCTATCATCTTTTGGACATCCATCTTTCATAAATGTCCATCCAACTCTTACTCCTATAATGAGTGCATTGATCAGTTTGTTCATCCAGCTACTACCTTGTTAAAGGGATTTCACCTCCTAGAATCAGTGGTGATATCAAAAGGATCCTTCAGCTCTCTAAACAATACAGAGTGGGTAACTAGTATTTATACCAAAACTACACAGAAATCAGGATATATGGGTGTGAGCTTTCCCCTTTCAAGTTACCAAAATATGTTCCAATGAGATTGTTTGCATCGGAATACTATAGACATATAATAAACTCATACTTGATTCATTTTACTAAAGCTAAGAAGAAAGAACAACTAAAGATCAAGGATCAATTAGGCCCTTTCGTCTGTAACACTAGGGAATCTTGGAAAGCAGCAGAGCAGATTTTAGAAGACCATCTGAGACTGAACACAATTTTTAATTGGATTCCTTATGATCCCCATAGTTTCATTTGTGATAGAACGATGAAAAATAGACTGCCACCATACATACATCACAGAATCCCAGAGGTTGAACAGTTTGCCAACATGGATGAATGGAAGGAAGAAACCTTAATAGAAATAGATAGTGAGTAGGTCAATATAAAAAATGTAATGAAGGATCTTGAGAAAACACTTGACCTAGATTCTTTTGAACAGGTACAAGTGGAGTCTTTTCAAAGGACAGAATCAGGAACTGGTGCCTCAACAGCTGAAACTTCACAGAGGCACTCACAGGAGACTAATACACCACTTGTAGGCACATCCAAGGAAAAAGAACAAGAGACCAGAACCCAAGCAATAGAGCAATCCACCATGTCAAAGCAACCTGAAACTTCTCAGGAGCAGGTTCAAACTCAGGCTTACCTAACTCAAGTTAATGTAGAAGAGCCCCTAATTTTGCAAACTCCTCTGAATGAAGAAAAAACAAAAAAAGAGACAAGGAAGTAGCTACCTGTGCCAGTGGCCCATTAGACTAGCCTGGTGCTAAAAGGCACAGGCTAAATCGTCGTTCATAAGAGGAAATTTTTTAAGAAACCACAGATAGCCAAATAAGAGAAGGTGTAGATAGTCACCAGACTTTCCTAGCAGGTGGGACACCTTCTAGCTCACAGAAACAGGAGCTAGAGAGACAATAGAACATTGAAGTATCATTCTTTAAGCTCCCAAGAAGTAAGAACTTGGATTTTAAAAATAAATTCAAGGAAATAAAAGCTAGGAATGATCCATTAAGAATCCAAGTCTACAATCAATATTTGAAATGGCTCCCACCAATTAGAATAGATTGATGTCAGCTTATGACATCAAGGAGGGAAAAATGGAAATGAGCATCTTCAAGCCTAAAGTACAACAACCCCGGATACCTGCAGATTACCTTCAAAAAAAATTTAAGCTCATGGCAAAAGATATTCATCCCTTGGACCAAATTGAGCTACAGAGGCAAATAGGGGAAATGATATATTCAACATTGACTGGTAAGGCCATGATGGCCCAAAGATTAGAAAATTCTTTAAATAATACAACTGCCCAGTTACAGCTGGAAAGAGCCTCCTCACAGGCTAAAGATAACAGAATTAAATCTTTGGAAGAGTTAGCGATTGGATTGGGTCATAATCCAAAGGATGTGAAGGCTTTAGAGGCTTTAATAAAGAAAAAAGATGAAGACATAGCTACCTTGAGAAAGCAGCTAAAATTACCACCATCAAGACATCCACAAACTACAAAAAATTTTCAGAAGAAGTTTGAAGAGGAGCTTATGGACTTAGTCCTACAGCTTAATGAACAATTGAAAGATATTGAAGAGCTAGAAAAATTATTGAAGGACAAGCAAGAAGAGTCGACCTCTTAGCCTCTAGATAAGATACCAGTGGTCTCCACTGCAATACCTTCAACACTGACAACAACTTTGGCACCCAATGGCCCTTTGGCCACAGCTGAAGTAGTCACAGGTACAGGTACAGGAATGGCACCAATAGTAATTTCAGGTTTAAGCACAAAAGAATAAATAAAATCAATGGAGGAGATGAAACTCCAAGTTTCAGAGTTACAAAAGGTAAAAGATAAATATGTTACCTTAGAACAGAGATATGATCTTTCAAAAATAAATTATGCAGAAAAGGTGAGGGAAAATAAAAGGTTAAAGAAGCAAGTGAAATCATTAGAAAAAGACTTCACATTTGACAAGCCCTTAGCAGACATTAAGAATATTCTTTGGACCAACATCACTCAATCAATAAATGATGTTTGGCCATCTATACAAATAATTTATTAATAGATTGATTTGGTAAAAGTTGTACTTGAAGAAATCCAGAAAACTAAGGAAGAATTAGGAAGGATGCCTGAGGAAACCACCAGGCTTATAAATTTTTTGAATAGCAAGAATATGTACTAGCTTGAAGAACTGGGCATTGAAGACAGAACAGGGACTATTCTGGAAGTTAAGAAGGTATTGACCAAAAGGTCTCTAATGTGGAATTTGGAAAGAAGATGCCAAAACATGTAAGAGGAAATTAATATTTTCATGGAGAAATTTGATATTTTGCAGAGCAAATGACTCCCTAGTCCTTTAGTTATAAATGATAAATTGATGAGGCATATAGATTATGTTGATAAATTGGCTCGATATGCAGATAACTAGGCCAGTTCATCAACTAGTACATCAACACCAAAGGCACTGCCTATGGATAAAGTTCTTTATGACAGTCTAGAGAACTTTTTCTATGTTGAACATGAGTTAAAGCATTTGTTTCCAATTCAGCCTAGTTTTTTCAGGTACACCGAGACTGATGAAATCCTTAGGAAACTTCAAAGGACCAGAATACCACAGGAAAATGGTGGACAAAAATGCTAGATATTTTGTAATTTATCCTTGGTAAAAAGGTAAATTTTCATTATTTACTATAGTCAATGATGATAAAAGAGGATGAACAAGGATCAAACAAGTAAAGATTATTAGAACAGGTCAAAGTGTATCAATGAGAAAGTGAAAAGAAAAATAGTCAGCACTAATTTACGAAGAAGACAACAACATGCCTCATCTTAGGGTCTGCCTCCAACTCATTCACAAAAACAGGGACAACAAGCCATCGGTTTACTTTGTCTTCTATCTACAAGACCATCTGTCTCTATTTTCATGTAACTTATAGTTAGTCACCCTAAAATATATCTCTCTTTGTTATGAGATATTTTATTGTAAAACTTTTGTATAAATACTCCCTCATTCAGAGTATATAGTGTGGATTCTTGGACATTTCTGTAAAATTGATTACATTGGAATAAAGTGTTGTTAGACAAAATCTTGTATGGCTGGCTGGATGAAAAATTAATACAAAGGGCTTTTCACAGGATTCATGTGTCAAACACCGAACAACTAAGTATCTTATATCTCATGTGTTATTGTCTTCTTGTTCAATATTTTAATTATGTCTCATATCTAAATATTAAAACAAAAAAAGAAAATTCAGAAAGTGCTTAAGTGCAATCTATCTTCAATCGTTTTTATTCTAAATGTTTTCTTCTAAACTATCATAGGCAAGGAATTCTTAATTTCTCCCACTTTTAGTTTATCATTTGATCATTTAGTAAAAAATTCTTAACTGTTTTTTTATTGGTGACCATCCAAGTTCCCTCTTAAAACATGTTGAAGGATTCTTAATTTCCCTTCATCCCTTTTAAGTCCATCCCATCTTTTCAAGTCTCCATTTGCTCCCTGTTTAGCTATCTTTTCTTGTGAAGCCATCCTTTGTTAAAAACCCAAATCTATTTGAGCCATCCTCTTTTGACTCCATTAGCCCAATGGCTCGAAACATTCAGTTTTACCCATCTGCTATTGAATTTCACCACCAAACAAAATCAAAACCCTCAAGACTTCATAACTTGCCTAATACCTTATAAAACGAAGCTAAACCTTAAAGAGAGAGCCCTCTCTGAGTACAAATTGGCTGGATTCTGTACTTAAACATTGGTTTGTGGTTACCTTGGACCACTTTCCCTCTTCTTACAACTTCAGGGAAAATTTGAGTGATAACATAGTGGCGAATCCACTCGGGAACAACAAGTTTGTTTTTCCGTTATTATTGTTTATTTTATAAACTACAGACGGAGCTTGAAGTTAGCTAGGTAGCCTTTGAACTACTCTTGCTCTGCAAGTGCATAAGTGGATGAATGCAGCTTCAGTCAATCTTCGATTTAGTTTATGAAATTAACATAGTAGCAACCATACTAAGGAACCAGTTCCTCAATCAAAACATTCTTTGGGAAAGTTTAAATCCAAATCCAAAGCATCTTAAAGAAATCTCAGAAGTTATTTGTTGATATCAATTTAGAAAATCAAAACTAAGAAACCTGACTTCATAAAGGATTCATTACACCAGAGCTAATCCTGATCCCAACTCACCACAAGTGTTTGAAAATCCTAATTTGATCCCCAGAATTCTTAGGAGACAGGAAAGTCAAGAAAGTTCTGCTAGTTCTCAGTCCACCTACAGATCAAGATCCTGTCCTGTTAGGTGGATTTATCTCGAAGACAAACCCTCTGATGAACATTTTGAATCTTCTTTATTTATAACATCTTCTAATTATGAATTAATTGACATAATCCCAGATCCAATATTCATCGAAGAATTACAATTCGAAGCTGTCAGTTTCTCAATTGACAGACATTTGCAGAACTCCATACAATCTGATATTACCTTTGAAGGAACACCCAATTCATTTGTGATTACTACTGCCTCTGCAAGCGCCTCACTGTTTCCTCCTACATCACAACCTCAAGCCACTCCACCTCAAACCACCCCTCCTACCCCTCCATCCACAACTCAAATATCCATTGTTATCCAAACCCCAGTTGTTGTTTCATCATTACCTACTACAATGGCAAACATGTATATTCCCCTAGTTTTACTAGCCAATTTAGGTGCCATGCCCTAAGACTACCAAAGTAAAATCACTCCATTTGATGGTACTGGTACCTACACAGCTCAACAACATACCAAAAAAATTACTGAACACTTTGAAATATACGAGACATATGTTGATGATGTAAGAATGACAATATTTGTTTAGAGTCTAACTGGGGAAGTCAGAACCTGGTTTAGAGCTCTAGCAACAAACAACATAGACAACCTAGAAACCCTCTATAGACAATTCCTGAATCGATGGGATAAAAATAAAGATCCTCTTCAGATCCTATGTGAGTATGAAAACCTCAAGAGAGGAACACAAGAAACTGTGCAGGATTACTGCACTAGATTCAACAATGTCTACAATGTCATCCCTCAAAATCTTAGACTCCCACCTAATTTGGCCTTGATCAAATTCCCAGATGGATTTGACTCTGATATGGCCTTTTAGCTAAGGGAACGAGCCCCTAGAAATTTGGAAGATATGCAAAGTATAGCTGTCAATGTTGAAGCCAATCTGATGTCTAAAAGAGCCAAGGTTAGGAGCGAAAGAAGGATACCAGTAAAAGACAGAGCTTCACCTTTTGAACAAAAACTGGATGCTATAATTAAAGGGATGGATAGACTGGGATATAGAGTGGAAACAATTGAAATAAAAGCCCCTTGGGACGGACAGCCTACCAACAAAGGGAGAAATCCTAATTTCCGAAAAAATCAGAACAAGGACACTGGGAAGACTAGTCCATACCAAAACATTAGACCTCCTTTTCAAGAGAATTATGTAGAAGAATCTAGTTTTGAAGGTCCACATGAAGATACTCAGATAAATTTAATGGGACTCAATAATGAAGGAGAAGTTTTCTTGACTCAAGAGGTTCAAGAGGCCCATATTCTTAAACAATTTCTAACACAATCAGGTGAATCATTTGATTTCAGGGAGGGATATGACACAACTATTTATGAGGTGCATAAGTGATCTAGGTGGATATTGGTGGCCACCCGCTAATTCCACTTGTAACCCCACAACTGTCTCTTTCAATTTTTCAGTTTCTTTAATTATAGCACAGTTTACTATTTTTAGCAGTTTTTCGGGTCCTAAACTTCTAGAGCCGTTTTGAGGCCCTAAACGACGTTTTTTGGGAAATCTACTGCCAGCAATTTTTCTTTTTGAAAATTTTCTTTTCCGTCGTAGTCCTCGGAGAGCTATTTCCAACGGGCTACCATGCGCGTCAAACGGAGATAATACGACCAATTCGCGACCCCGGGAAGTTGATGTACCAACTTACCCAAAAACGGGGCCCACAATTTGGCGTTTCATCTTCTAGGGTTAGGT
>APFE030295865.1:35787-56120 GCA_000404065.3 Pinus taeda
TGCTAAAAGCCATGCCTACAGATTAAATTTTAAGTGCACCAATAATATGGCAAAGTATGAAGCTTTTTTGCTAGGACTTAAACTTGTCAAAAGATTAGGGGAAATCATAGTATCTATCATAGGAGATTCAGAATTAATCGTTAATCAGATCAAAGGGAAGTACCTTACCAGGGATCCTATATTAGGATACTACAGAGGAATAGTCATAGAAATTCTTAATACTTTTTTAGAAACTAAGCTTGGTGTAGTACCTAGAAAACACAACTTATATGCTCATAGTGTGGCCATGTTTGCCAGTATCTGCAAATTACCTTTCGAACTTAATCAACAGTTTACTGCTGAAATTAGGCACAAGCTAGCCATCCCCGATAATCTGAAGAACTAGAAAGTTTTCAATAGTGATGAGTAGATTAATAACTTTTTAACTTTAGATGGAGAATTTTCTAACAGTTACATAGATTTTGATTCAGTGATTAACCCTAATTAAATAGATGAGGTAGAAACAAACATTTCCAAAGAAAGTTCAATTCAAGTATTTCATCGTACAAAATTCACACAAAAGGAAGTACAAGACCTTAAGCAAATGGACCTTGATGAGATAATTGAAGAAGAAACAGAGGTTATTGACTTAAAAGACAATCATCTATCTAAGGGATTAACTCCTCTAGAAGACCTCTTTAAATCCAATGACACTCCAAAGAAACCAAAGATGGAACCACTAAAAGCAGACATTGAAGAATATAACTTAGGGACAGAGAAAAATCCAAACATGATAAAACTTCAAAGTCTTTACCTCTTGACCAGAAGTTAAAATATGTTGAACTCATGAGAGAATTCCAGGATGTCTTCGCCTGGAGTTATGAGGATTTGAAATCATATGACACCTCCATAATTCAGCATACAATACCTTTAAAAGAAAACCAAAAACCATTTAAACAAAAACTCAAAATAATCAACCCTACATTATTACCATTGATTGAAAAAGAAATTAAACGTATGTATGAAGCAGGGATAATTGTCCCTATTAGATATTAAGAGTGGATATCTAATTTAGTGCCTACTAGGAAGAAAACTAGGAAAATAAAATTATATGTTGATCTAAGAAATGTGAATAAGGTTTCTTTGAAGGACAATTACCCTTTACCTAAAATCGATCATATTTTGCAAAGGGTAGTAAGCTCTTCCAAGATTTCACTTTTAGGTGGGTTTTCAGGGTATAACTAAATCCTGGTTCATTCTGATGACCAAGAAAAAATTGTTTTTACAACACCATGGGGCACATTTATGTATATCAAAATGCCATTTTGGCTTAAGAATGTAGGAACAACTTTCGAAAGGGCTATGGACATTGCATTTACCAAAGAGATCCATGATTTTCTTGTCATATATTTGGATGATTTAATTATTTTTTCTAAGTCAAATCAGCGGCATTTGGACCATCTCAAATGAGTATTTCTAAAATGCAGAAAATATGGTATTTCTTTAAATCTAAAGAAGTCCTTATTTTGCCTGGAGGAAGGTAAACTCTTAGGTCTTATTATTTCAAAGGATGGCATTCGAATTGACCCTGCCAGAATAGAAGAAATTTTACATATACCTCATCCAATAAGTATCAAAGAACTTCAAGCTTTCTTAGGAAAGATAAATTTTTTGAGAAGATTCATATCTAACCTAGCTGAACTCATTAGATTATTTAACGATATGTTAAAAAAGAATTCAAGTATTAAATGGACAGTAGAAGCCAAACAAGCATTTGAAGAAATCAAAGCGGCTTTAACCAGAACACTGGTCCTCACTAGTCCTCAATTTGATAGAGACTTCATAATTTTTTCTTTTGCCTCTGAACACACTATAGCAGTTGTTTTATTACAAAAGGATGACCAGAGATGTGAAAAATCTATAACCTTTTTTAGTAAAGCACTCAGACATGCATTATTAAAATAAAAAATCATGGAGAAACAAGCTTTTGTACTTGTAAAATCCATTAAAGACTTCATATTCTATATATTATATTCTCATGTGATAGCCTATCTACCAAATGCAATTGTCAAGGACATCCTGACTCAGGATGGAATTGAGAGCAAAAGGGGTAAATGGATTGCTACCATCCTAGAATATGATATTGAAATCAAACCTACAAAATTGATAAAAGGACAAGGATTGGCCAAACTCATGGCAGAAACCAACTATCAAGCCCTGGACATAAATGAACTAGATGACGAATAGGAGATGGTGACTCCACAAATCAGCCAGGCCTTTTCATACTCACTTTGGTATGTTGATGTGATTTATGTTTTACAAAACTTGCAGGCTCCTCCAGGGTTATCCAGAACAAAGAATACGTTTTTGAAATGAAAGCTTCAAAGCTTTGTATTCTAGATAATGCTCTTTTTTGGAAAAATAATGAAGGAATTTTGTTGAAATGTTTATTAAAAGACAAAGTTGACAAGGCTCTCCAAGAATTTCATGTAGGACACTATGGTGGACACCTCTATTTGAAATCAACTGCAGATAAAATCCTAAGGGTTGGATTCTATTGGCCAATTTTGTTTGCTGATGTGAAGAAATTTGTCACTTCTTGCCATAAATGTCAAATTTTTTAGGGCAAGAGAAAATTGTTACCTTTACCCCTGAAACTTATTTCCACCGAGAAGCCTCTCCAATAATGGGGTCTTGATTTCATTGGTGAAATTCATCCTCGCTCCTCTAGCCAACATAAATGGATACTCACTACCATTGACTATTTTAGTAAATGGATAGAAACCATCCCTTCCAAACAGGCCAATGATGTAGTGATCATTGGTTTCCTAGAAACAAATATGTTGTCCAGATTTGCCTTCCCTACTAAAATCCTAACTGATAATGTTGCAGATTTCAAATCAAAAAAGATGATCAGTTTCTATAACAAGTACCATATCACCTTAAGCCATTCCACAACCTATTATCCTCAAAGGAATATACCAGTTGAATCTTCCAACAAGAGCCTCATTAATATCATTAAAAAATTGTTAGAAGAAAACAAAAAGACTTGGCATAAGAAACTAATAAATGCATTATGGGCAGACAGGCTTACAACCAAAAAATCCATTGGGACCAGTCCTTATGAGTTAGTGTATGGCATGGAGGCTGTTTTTCCTTCATCATTGGGGGTTCCTGTTATGAAACTACTCTAAGAAGCTCAAGTGGAACCTAATGAAATTCAAAGAAGGATAAATCAGACCATCAATTTACAGCAAACCAGAAAGGAGGTGTACCAAAGATCCCAAGTATTGCAAGAAAAGCTCAAGAAGATATTTGATAAGAGAACCAAGGCAGAAGATTTCTGCCCTAGAGATAAAGTGCTAAGATGGGATTCCAGAAGAGAAGATAAGGGGAAACATGAGAAGTTTGACTTCCTATGGAAAAGACCATACATTATCTATGGCCTACAAGGAAACAATACATATTTTCTCAAAAACTTGGATGGCACATAAACAGAAGAAGGACTAGTCAATGGTCAGATGTTAAAGAATTACTTTGATCCTACTTACTAATGTTGTCATGTTCTTAACATGTACATATTATATCCTTAGTAATGTCACAGTTTTGATTGGACAGTGGCAGTAACTTTGTTGGAGTTGAAGCCCGAAGAGAAGGCCCTAAGCTTCAGAAGTATCATTGTCATACAGATAATAAAGCAGAAAGGAAGAGAAAATTGCAGAGCATAGTCAAAGTCACTAAGAGGCCACTGATCTACTGTTCTTAACTTTCCACCAGGAAAAGCCATCCCCAAGTGGAGCCACTATTATGCCCCTATACCAATAGGTGTCATATAACATGATTGACTTGATGAGCTATGTAATATGTTCATACCTTTACTTGTTGCAAAGGTTTTCCATATTTGTAAAAAATCAAAAAATTTAAAAAATGTAAAGAGGGTATACCCTAAAAGAGAAATCAAAGGGTAAAAAGAATAAAAGATGGTCAAAAAATGAAAGAAAATGAACCCCAATAAAAAGAAAGACCGGGAAAGTGTGCAAGTCTAAATGCCACTACTTTTTACTTTTGTATAATAAACAATTGTGTGCAGTTTGTCACTTATGCCACAGTTCCTAAATAGCTAAACATTTTAAGCTTGGCTAATTTATTTTTCAATTGCATGTTGTAGAAATAGAGAATAAAGATTTGACCATACAGTTTAATCTTGGTAGATAAGTAGATAGGTAGAGTGAAAAAGAAGCTCAACAATTTAATCCGATCCCTTGGATGTAATAAGTGTAGACTTATATAGGCATTGCCATGTAAAAGAAAAGAAAAGTTTTATAAGGGTTTGCCAGTCTAAGTGCACCCTAATAAAGAAGTAAAAATGCTAGGTTAAGTAGGTGAGGTAGGTAGATGATGTTTTGCAGAATAACATGTGGTGAATGATGATATTCAAAATGTGCAAATCTTTTATTTTCATCATAAAGCAAAGGTATGCAGTACATGAAAGACATATCAAACAAGACAAGTCAAAATAATTAACTCTCCTACTCATTTCCCCTAACTTTTCACTAATTTCCCCTAAGTGCCAAGGTATTTGCTAAATTAGAGAGGCTCAGAGCATTTCTCTAACTTCTGGAGGGACCAGACCCTCAGCCCAATAATTTATAAAGCCTAAGTAGTTAAGAGCATTCATTAAATTATCAAACCCATTCATAAATCATTTTTCCCTTTGATAAGTTTTTCCTAAGTAAAATTATATTTTACTTAGGAAAATTACAATGTTTTCCACAAAAACCCCTTTTTCACTTTAAGCCTAAGTTTGAATACACACATCAAATGTTTTTTGTACTTAGCGCTTTTCCGTTCATTATGTCATATTGACTACTAACTTGCATTACTTTATAAATCCCTTATAAAGTTTGTTTGCTCTCGTGTTATTTTAATTATGTAAAAAATCCCAAAAAACTATATATCCCGCCCCTAGTTAAATTATAACCATAATTCATCATAAAAAGGATTAATTAGTTAATCCATAACTAATTAATAGCCCTAAACTCTGCCACACTAAAAAGGGATTAATTAACTCTCAAGGTTAATTAATAACCTCACCAACCAATCGCGCCACCCCTGATGTAATTAAATAACTCTTAAATATATCCGGCCTGCCTTTCTTAATCCTCGTCACGTCATCTCCTGACAGTCTTCCGATCAAGCTTCCGACATCCGATAGCTATAATGCATATCACATGGCCCTTTGTGACCACACGTTAGCATGCAATCACAAAGTGGTTTCATGTACAGTGTCTCTGCCACGCGTCCACCGCTTTATGGAATCGCTAGCCCAAGTCTAAATACTACCCTTTCCCCATAAGTGGTGTAATACAAAATGCTTATCGCTTCCCCACTAAATGACAAAACATCATGTCGTTTGCCATTGACGTCACCTGTCCAAAATCCTAAAGCCCGCCAACCCTTGACTTTGTAAATAAAATGAACAAGTCATTTTCAGTGCTTTATTCTGTAAACCTGTATGCCCATGCAAACGAATGTCAAGGTCGACTAGCTCGAGTTTCAGTTGCCAGCCTACTTCAAAATATGTAGCCAACGCCGCCCAGAACCCTCCAGCCACACATAGTACCTGCATTTCGTTACCTGTCTCCCAAAGAGCAGGTATTTATCAAATTCCCAACAAAAAACCATGCAAGTTCTTGTTTTCCACTGTAAATTGACTAGAAAAGCCCAAAATCACCATAATTCTGTTGTTAGTTTTCATCATCTATGTCCCCATACCCATTGTTTTGTCCATTTTACAAAATAAACCACATTTTCCTTTCTGAATCCACAAGAACCAGAAATGGAAACCCCGATATCTCTAAATGTTGCACCCATTAATGCTCCTCATCGAGACTTAAACTATCTGCCTCTGGCAGATAAGGACTTACAAATAAAAGACTTAAACACTAATAAAAATCACCTTAAAGTATCCTGTCAATGTACGGATAATTTTCTTGAATGGATATGATGTCATTGGACTATGGGAATCTAACCTCCCAATGTACTTCCTCCCCACTGTACATGTTTTTCCAGACATAATCGATCAGTGCCATGCCAGTTATGTCCCCAACCGTAGAGCAGTCATCTCTCCTAGCCAAACAGTTTTATTCCCAATAACCGCTGAATCAATCAATGAAATTCTCTAATTTCACCCAGGTCAAGCCCTCACTCCTATTTTCATCCGAAATTTACTTGAGAAAGCAACCAAAATGCCCCAATCTGAACTTAATTGCCTCTGCCAAACTTTCATGCAAAAGCAATATCAGACCATAGATCCCCCTCCTTATGGGTCAATTTTCTTCACAGATATGGGTAAAATCATAGTTGATATGATATCTATAGTTATGGGATTCAACACTAGCGAGTTTGTGGATGAATTAACCCTAGTATTGATGTCTATTTTTACCCTTGGACAGCTCCCTGTTGTCAAGTATGATTATGCCTCCTTTATTGCTGATAAAATTCATGACCAGTTCATGAGACTGGAGAATGAAAGGGTTTTCAAATATATCACTTTCATATATCACCTCATGCTCTATTACTAGTCAGATAATTTCCCATTTCCTATCATGAAACTTGGTACCAAAGGTAATCCAAGGTATGTCATATTTTGGACTTCTTTCATAAATTTCCATCCAACCCTTACTCCTATAATGAGTTAATTGATAAGTTTGTTCATCCAGCTACTACCTTATTAACAAGGATTTCACCTCCTAGAATCAGTGGTGATATTAAAAGGATCCTTCACCTCTCTAAACAATATAGAGTGGGTGACTGGTATTTATACCAAAACTACACAGAAATCAGGATATATGGCTGTGAGCTTTCCCCTTTCAAGCTACGAAAATATGTTCCAACGAGACTGTTTGCATTGGAACTATAGAAAGATAATAAACTAAAACTTGATTCATTTTACTAAAGCTAAGAAGAGAGCACAACTAAAGATCAAGTATCAGTTAGGACCTTTCGTTAGTAACACTAGGGAAGCTTGGAAAGCAGTAGAGCAGATTTTAGAAGAGCATCTGAGACTGAACAAAAGTTTTAATTGGATTCCTTATGATCCCCATAGTTTCATCTGTGATAGAATGATGAAAAATAGATTGTCATTATACTTACATCACAAAATCCTAGAGGTTGAACAGTTTGCCAACATGGATAAATGGAAGGAAGGAACCTTAATAGAAACAGATAGTGAGTAGGTCAATATAGAAAATGTAATGAAGGATCTTGAGAAGACACTTGACCTAGATTCTTGTGAATAGGTACAAGTGGAGTCTTCTCAAAGGAAAAAATTAGGGACTGGTGCCTCAATAGCGGAAACTTCATAGAGGCACTCATAGGAGACCAATACACCACTTGCAAGCACATCCAAGGGAAAAGAACAAGAGACCAACACCCAAGCAATAGAGAAATCCACCATGTCAAAGCAACATGAAACTTCTCAGGAGCAGGTTCAAACGTAGGTTCACTCAACTCAAGTTAATGTAGAAGAGCCCCCAATTTTCCATACTCCTCTGAATGAGGAAAAGAACAAAAAAAGAGACAATGAAGTAGTTACCCCTGTGAATGGCCCATTAGACCAGCCTGGTGCTAAAAAGCACGAGCTAAATCTTCATTCGGAAGAGGAAATTTTTGAAGAAACCACAGATAGCCAAAGAATAGAAGGTGCAGATAGTCACCAGACTTTCCTAGCAAGTGGGACACCTTCTAGCTCACAGAAACAGGAGCTGCAGAGACAACAGAGCATTGAAGTATCATCCTTTAAGCCTCCAACAAGTGACAACCTAGATTTTAAAACGAAATTCAAGGAAATAAAAGCTAGGAATGAACCATTAAGGATCCAAGTCTACAATCAATATTTGAAATTGGCTCCCACCAATCAGAATAAGTTGATGTCAGCCTATGACATCAAAGAGGAAAAAATGGAAATGAGCCTCTTCAAGCCTAATGTACAACAACCTCAGACAGCTATAGATTACCTTCAAACAAATTTTGAGCTCATGGCAAAAGATATTCATCCCTTGGACCATATTTAGTTACACAGGCAAACATGGGAAATGATATATTCAACATTGACTGGTAAGGCCATGATGGCCCAAAGATTAGAAAATTCTTTAAATAATACAACTACCCAGTTATAGCTGGAAAGAGCCTCCTCACAGGCTAAAGATAATAGATTTAAATCTTTGGAAGAGTTAGTTATTGGATTGGGTCATAATACAAAGGATGTGAAGGCTGCGGAGGCCTTAACAAAGAAAAAATATGAAGACATAGCTGCCTTGAGAAAGCAGCTAAAATTACCACCATCAAGACATCCACAAACTACAAAAATTGTTCAGAAGAAGCCTGAAGAGAAGCTTATGGACTTAGTCCTATAGCTTAATGAACAATGGAAGGAGATTAAACAAGAGCTAGAAAAATCATTGAAGGAAAAGCAGGGAGAGTCGACCTTTCAGCCTTCAGATGTGATAACGGTGATCTCCACCACAATCCCTTCAACATTGACAACAGTTCTAGTACCCAATGTCCCTTTGGCCACAACTGAAGTAGTCACAGGTACAGGTACAGGAATGGCACCAGCAGGAATTTCAGGTTTAAGCACAGATGAATTGATAAAATCAATGGAGGAGATGAAACTCTAAGTTTCAGAGTTACAAAAGGTAAAAGAGCAATATGTTACCTTAGAATAGAGATATGATCTTTGAAAAATAAATTATGCAGAAAAGGTGAGGGAAAATAAAGGGGTAGAGAAGCAGGTGAAATCATTAGAAAAAGACTTCACATTTGACAAGCCCTTAGCAGACATTAAAAAGATTCTTTGGACCAACATCACTCAGTCAATAAATGATGTTTGGCCATCTATACAAATAATTTATGAATAGATTGATTTCGTAAAAGTAGCACTTGAAGAAATCCAAAATACTAAGGAAGAATTAGGAAAGATTCCTGAGAAAGCCACAAGGTTTATAAAATTTTTGAATAGTAAGAATAAGTACCAACTTGAAGAAATGGACATTGAAGACAAAACAGGGACTATTCTGGAAGTCAAGAAAGTATTGACCAAAAGGTCTCTAATGCAGAATTTGGAAAGAAGATGCCAAAACATGCAAGAGGAAATTAATGTTTTCATGGAGAAATTTGATATTTTGCAGAGAAAAGGACTTCCTAGTCCTTTAGTTATAAATGATAAATTGATGAGGCATATAAATTATGTTGATAAATTGGCTCAATATGCAGATAACCAGGCTAGTTCATCAACTAGTACATCAGCACCAAAGGCACTGCCTACGAGCAAAGTTCTCTATAATAGTCTAGAGAACATTTTCTACATTGAACATGAGTTAAAGCATTTGTTTCCAGTTCAATCTACATTTTTCAAGTACACCGAGACTGATGAAATGCTAAGGAAATTTCAAAGGACCAGAATACCACAGGAAAAATGGTGGACAGAAATGCTAGATATTTTGTAATTTATCCTTGGTAAAAAGGTAAATTTTCATTATTTACTACAGTCAGTGATGATAAAAGAGGATGAACAAGGATCAAACAGGTAAAGAGTGTTAGAATAGGTCAAAGTGTATCAGTGAGAAAGTGAAAAGAAGAACAACCAACACTAATTTATGAAGAATACAGCAAGATTCCTCATCTTAGGGCTTGCCTCCATCTCATTCACAAAAACAGGGACAACAAGCCATCAGTTTACTTTATTTTCTATCTACGAGACCATCTGTCTCTACTTTCATGTAACTTATAGTTAGTCACCCTAGAATACATCTCTCTTTGTTATGAGATATTTTATTGTAAAACTTTTGTATAAATACTCCCCCATTCAGAGTATTGAGTGTGGATTCATAGACATTTTTGTAAAACTAGATGAAGAATTAATGCAAAGGACTTTTCACAAGATTCATGTGTCAAACACTGGACAAATAAGTATCTTATATCTCATGTGTTATTGTCTTCTTGTTCAATATTTCAATTATGGTTCATATCTGAATATTAAAACAAAAAAGAATAATTCAGAAAGTGCTTAAGTGCAATCTGTCTTCAATCGTTTTTATTCTAAATGTTTTTTTCTAAACTATCATATGCAAGGAATTCTTAACTACTCCCGCTTTTAGTTTATCATTTGATCATTTAGTAAAAAATTCTTAATTGCTTTTTATTGGTGATGATCCAAATTCCCTTCTCTTAAAACGTGTTGAAGGATTCTTAATTACCCTTCATCCGTTTTAATTCCATTCCATCTTTTCAAGTCTCCATTTGCTCCTTGTCTAGATATCTTGCCCTATGAAGCCATCCTCTGTTAAAAAACCAAATCCAGTTGAGCCATCCCTCTTTTGACTCCATTAGCCCAATGGCTTGAAATATTTAGTTTTACCCATCTGCTATTGAATTTCACCACCAAACACAATTAAAACCCTCAAGACTTCATAACTAACCTAATACCTTATAAAACAAAGCTAAACCTTAAAGAGAGAGCCCTCTTTGAGTACAGATTGGCTAGATTTTGTACATAAAAGTTGGTTTGTGGTTACCTCAAACCCATTTCCCTCTTCTTACAACTTCATGGAAAATCTGAGTGATAACACTCCCTAACTTATAGGATTTAAGGATCTGTTATGAATGAGTTCTAATTAGTTAACTCATTTTACTGAGTTAAGTCTAGTTAAATTAGTTCCAATCAGTTTCAGGAACTAATAGTGAGTGAACAGTCAGTTGGGAAACTAGTGACCTAATTAGTGCTACTCTAGTTAACTGAATATTTACTCATCAGAAACTCATGCATGTCGATTCAGAGAAAAACCAAATTGAGACTAGAGTGCAATGACGATGTACTATTTGTTTTATATTTTTCTGAGTTGGATTGATAGTGCATGCATTCAAGAAATGATCCTTAAGGGATTGCACTATTTTTAGAGGCTTTATTTCCCTTTAAATACAAGCTATCCTTCATAGGATTTACACATTGGAATAGAGACTTGGAGATCTTTTGAAGAGGCTAAGATTTTGCCTTGAGCTTTCTTATGAGTTGGAAATTGTATTTGTTGAGTGTTGGGATTGTTCTTGAGAGAACAAGCATTGTAATTTCATCTTGATTTTTCTGATTAATACAAAATAGATAGTGGAGTTTTGTAGCTATGGCTTTCCCCAGATATTTATTGTGTTATGTGCCCTTGATTCTCTTCCTCTATTTATTATTGTTTTCTCTACTTTTATAAACTTCTGATGTAAAGAGTAGAAGTGGATTCTTGTCTCTCGTTTTAGCATATTACATAAGCTTGTGAATCTACAGGTTTTTCTACTTGGTTCAAAGCAAGATTGTTTTTTTAGGTCGAGAGTTCGCAAAGAAGTTCTAATATTTTTCTATGCAAAATTTTTTTAGGAAAAAAAAAAATGCAGATTTGGATTCCTTGGGAAAAAAGATACCCAAATTCAAAAAAAAAAAATCAACCGAATCGACGTTCGGATGAGGGAGATATCACTGATTTAAAATCATCTCTCTAGAGAAGATTTCAAAGCTTTGATTTTTTGGGTTACAAGTGAAAGTCGAATTTGCATACATACCTCAGGATCGGAAGATGGTGTTCCATGGGTTGAGGCTTGAGTATGCCTTAGAAGGCAACTTAAATTTTATAGCCTAGAGGGACAGGATGGAGGTTGTGCTAGAAGATAATGGATTGAAGGAATTCATTGATCAAGAAGTCCCCAAGCTAGCAGCTACAGATGCACAAAACTTGGCCGAATGGAAGAAGTGTGTGGCAAAGGCAAGGCAGATAATCCTTGAGGAAGTTCGAGACCACATCGTCTCGAGTCTCCATGTTAAGGAAACTCTGCATGCTATGGGGAAAACATTGACGGGCTTGTATCAGAATAGCAAAAATAAAAGGAAGTTGCCACTGAAGGATAAACTTCGTAAAATCAAGATGGAGAAAGGCGAGATGATTCCAAAGTACTTGACCAAGTTCACTCAATGTCGAGATGAACTTTGAAGTATTGGAATCACAGTTTACGAGGAGTATATGGTGAGCATTTCTCTTCTTTGACTGCCAAAGAGTTGGCATCGTTGCCAGGACTCTGTCAATCGTCGGGAGAAGCTACTAGATTGGGAACGATTATGGTCAAATTCGATGTAGGATGAGATTAGGAGGAACAATAGGGATGGCTCTTCATCAAAGACTGATGATGAAGAGAATGGTGCCTTACAGATTAAGGCAAGGAAGGGGAAAGGTAAAATTTCTCGTTCCAAATCATATTATTATCATGGAGGTAAGATGAAGGACATGATGAAAGTTAAATTCTTTCATTATCACAAGATGGGTCACTTTGCTACAAATTTCCATTCAAGAAGTCCAAGGAGAAGTCCTCAGGAGGAGAGGTGGGTGAGGCTTTGGCCTCCCAATTCAAATTGGACTTTTCCCTCATTACATGCATGGTGTCTTCAATGATGGGAAGTGTTTGGTACTTACACAATGGAGCTTCTTTCCACATGACTGGCGAAAAAGAGTTATTCAGTCAACTGGAGGAGAAAGATCTCAAGATGCATATCGAGATTGGTGATGACGGTAAGTATAGTGTTACTGGTGTGGGCACTACTACTTTTCAGAGAAAGCATGAGGCTCCACTCACCTTGAAGAATGTTATGCATGTTTCCGGACTCACGAAGAACTTGGTATCTGTTGCCATGCTTGAGGATAGAGGCTATGATGTGATATTTTCGAAAGGAAATGCATTCCTTTGATACATAGCCATGGTTCAAGTAAAGAAGATAGGGATTCGAGTTCAGAATCTCTATAAGATAGAGGTAGAGGATTGTCTTGCTTTGAGTGCAAAAGCAAAAAAGATGTTGAGCCGAGACGTCGGCGAGTTGTTGAACAGGCGATTGGGCCACATGAATCATGGGGCTTTAAAGATATCGCAGCAAATCTCTACTGGTCTTCCCAAAGGTACGCTTGAGCAAGTTGATACATGCAAGGGTTGTACTTGGGAAAATACACCAAGTCTTCCTTTGGAGACAGAGAGAGTCGAGCAGAGTCTATTCTAGAGAGAGTCCAATCAGATGTGTTTGGACCATTCCCGACAATATCCACCGCCACACACACGTATTATGTTATATTTGTAGATGACCATTCTCATAAATGTTGGATATTTTTCATGTAGAGAAAGGATCATACATTCACAAAGTTTTGTGAATTCAAAGCATTGGTTGAGAAAGAGTTAGGCAAGAAGGTTAAAGCTCTATGGAGTGATAACGGTGTAGAATATGTCTCCAATGAGATTAAGAAATTCTATGTAGTGGAAGGGATTAAACGAGAGTTAACAAAACCTCATAACCCTCAACAAAATGGAGTTGTCAAGAGGAAAAACAAGAACATAGTAGGGGAAGCAAGCAAGATGTTGCATGATCAGGGCCTACCACTACACTTGTGGGTTAAGGCATGCAACACAGCAGTTTATGTTCAGAACCGTAGTTGACATTGGACACTTGAGATTAAAACACTAGAGGAAGCTTATTCCAGTAAGAGGCCAGATGTTGCTCACTTTAGGATTTTTGGGTCATCAGTTTATTTCGATGTGACCAAAAATGCAGAGAAGAACCTTGATCCAACAACAGAGTTGGATATCTTTGTGGGGTACACTGATACTCCCCACAACTATCGAGTGTACATGCAAACTAGTCAGATGACAGTGGTTCACAGGGATGTCAAGTTTGATGAGGAGAAGGCCATGTGAGTCTCCCTTGAGAGGGAGCTTGAGCTACATGCAAAGGAAGAAAATTTAGTTCCCAAGGTTGATGAGCCTCATATATATGTGGAGTAGTTACATGTAGAGGTTCTAGGAGTGAAGACATCCACTCAAGCAGAGTCTTCCAAATAGGGAAGAAAGAACACTAAAGAGGCTAAGAGATTGTTGGATGATGCATGGGAGAATGTTGGAGCACCCTCTTCTCAGTGCAGACAGAGGAGGTCACCAAAGAGGTACACTGGATACATGGCACTTATGGGTGCATGTGTTGTGACAGATCCATCTTCCTTTCGGGAAGCAGTGCAGTAACCAGTTTGGGCTGATGTGATGGTGAAGGAGTATGACTCGATAGTTTGAAACAGCGTTTTGGATATGATCCCGAGACTGAAGGACAAGTCAGTTGTGAGATCCTGTTGGCTTTCCAAGGTAAAGTAAGTTGCAGATGGTAGTGTTGGGAAGCATAAGGCCAGATTTGTGGCCCGTGGCTTTTCACAAGTAGAGGGGATTGACTATGATGAGACCTTTGCTCTCGTTGCAAGGTGCTCATCAATGAAATATATTTTGGCACTATCTACACAGATGGGTTGGAGTATCTATCAAATGGATGTGAAGACTACCTTCCCCAATGGCATGATTGAGGAAGAGGTGTATATAGAGTAGCCCAAAGGTTTTGAAACCTTGGACTATGAGTTGCATGTGTGCCGAATAAAGAGAGCATTGTATGGGCTAAAGCAAGCACCCCATGCTTGGTACACTAGGATAGATAGCTAATTAACTAGGTTGGGCTTCACAAAGAGTGAAGTAGATGCGAACATGTATCACATAGTGGTGGAAGGTAAGATTTTGATCATTGTAATTTATGTGGATGATCTCATACTGATAGGTGATGAGAAGGTCATTAAATATTGCAAGGATGACCTTGCAAGAGAGTTTGAAATGAAGGACATGGGGATCATGCATTACTTTCTTGGCATGGAGGTATGGTAGGGAGATGGGGAGTTGTTTGTTTCTCGAGGCAAGTATGCCAATGAGATACTCAAGAGATTCTACATGGGGAGACATAAACCCATAGAGACTCCTCTAGATGATAACTGGAGGATTGAGAATGCTACTTCTAGAGAAGTAGTGGAAGCTACTATTACAGGAAGCTTGTGGGTTCACTCATGTATTTGGTGAACACATGACCAGATATGTGTTATGAAGTTAACCAACTTAGTCAAGTGATGGTTAGGCCTACCAAGTTGTATTGGAAGGTGGCAAAGTATATATTCAGATACCTTAGAGGCACTACTCAGTTTGGGTTTTGGTACAAAAGGATAGAGGGACTGAAGCTTCAAGGCTTTACCAATGTAGATTGGGTGGGGAATCCATCTGACAGGAAGAGCACATTAGGAGATATCGTTAGTATTAGGTTAGCTGCAGTTTCTTGGTACAACAGGAAACAAAGATCGGTTGAACTCAATTCGGCATAGGCAGAGTACATGGCAGCAAGTCAAGCAACATGTGAGGCTATCTGGATGAGGAAGATCCTGGTTGGTTTGTTTGGTCAACGGATGGATCCCAAAATGATTTATTGTGATAATCAATGTTGTATCAAACTCTCTGAAAATCCAGTTTTTCATGATCAATCCACGCATATAGATATTTGGTATCATCATCTCAGAGATTGTGTATTGAGGCGGATCATGTTGCTAGATTACATTCCCGTGAAGGAGAAAGATGTTGACATCTTGACAAAGGCATTTCCAAGATGTAAATTCAAGTTTCACAGAGACAAGATTGGAGTAGTGGATAATCCCTTTCTTTTTGAGAGGGAGTGTTGAGAAATGGCAACAAGAAATTCTAGTTTAATTTTTCCTTGAATTAAATTGTGAATTAAAATAGAATTATTTTCTTATAGAAATATGATAATATTTAATTAAGTTTAATTAACCTAATTAACTTAGGAAATTCGAATTGGAAGTCTTTTAGAAGACATGTATGTGTTCTCCCTAAATTATATGAGTTAAGGATGAGTTATGAATGGGTTGTAATCAGTTCACTCAGTTTATTGAGTTAAGTCCAGTGGAATTAGTTCCAATCAGTTTCAAGAACTAACAGTGAGTAAACAATCAGATGGGACACTAGTGACCTAATTAGTGCTACTCTAGTTAACTAAATATTTACTCATCAGAAACACATGCATGTCGATTCTGAGAAAGACCCAGTTGAGACTAGAGTGCAGGGATAGTGTACTATTTGTTTCAAATTTTTCTGAGTAGCAGTGATAGTGCATGCATTCGGGAACTAATCCTTGAGGGATTGTGTTATTTTTAGAGGCTTTATTTCCCTTTAAATACAAGTTATCCTTCATAGGAATTACACATTGGAGTAGAGACTTGGAGAGCTTGTGAAGAGGCTAAGCTTTGGCCTTGAGCTTTCTTATGAGTTGGAGATTGAAATTTCTAAGCGTTGGGATTATTATTAAGAAAATAAGCATTGTAATTTCATCTTGATTTTCCTAATTAATACAAAACAGATAGTGGGGTTTTGAGTTGTGGCATTCCCTGCATATTTATTGTGTTATGTTCCTTTGATTATCTTCCTCTATCGATTATTATTTGCTCGATATTTATGGGCTTTCGCTGTAAAGAGTAGAAGTAGATTCTTGTCTCTTATTTTAGCATATTACATGAGCTTGTGATCTAGAGATTTTTCTACACTTTCAAGCTGAAGACTGCTACTTTGGCCTTCATGTTATCTGTGTAATCATGCAACTCAAAGAATTTGTTCATCCCAAGTATCCAGGCCTCTACTTCTTCTGGCTTCTTCACTTCTCCATCAAAAGTAGGTGCCTTTGCTTTCTTAAATTCATCTGGTAAGTATATCCTATCATTTCTCTTGTAAGAATGATAACGATGAAGATCATGATGCCTGTTAGAACCAAAACTAGAATAGTACTTGTACTCATCACCCCCCCCATCCGAACCATCCAAAAACCTTCCATATCTCACCATATCAAATCTATCTGACTTGTGTCTACCAGGAGACCTACTGCCATATGCCCCATTAGTTCTATCCTCGTTTCCATGGCTAATTCAAAGTGGCCCTTGTCGCTGCAAGTTTGACAAATGCTAACGGAGTATAGCATTAATATCTTCTTATTTCTCTTGTGCCTATATGATCTAGTCATTATCTACCTTACAACTCCTTATTTCTTCCTTCAATCTTCTCAAGGTGTCTTCCAAATATGAAGAGTTCCCCACACCACACTGGTCATTTGATGCATATGGAGATTCTATGTAGTATATCACCGTTTTATCCATTTGATCTCTTTCTTGTAATGCACAATATGTCACATAAACCAAATCATAATAGATAAATGTACCTTAACATAATTCGATGAGGATACTTTGACTGCAAGATCAACAAATCAACATGATACATGTATATCATAAACATAACATCATACAGACATATTCAAATATATGTATCACTGTTATACGGAATTTTCACTTACGGATAAGTGTATCTTCCCTAAGTGGGTAGTTACACTTAGAAGAACTGAAGTAAATATGTTTAACCTTTTCCTACAATAAAAAAATAAGATAAAGGAACCTACTTGTGATCCTTTGCTTCCTTTGATCTCCTTTGAGTTGCTCCTGTCACTCCCGCTCAAACTAGATTTGCTCAATTGGTACCTGCCAACATAAAAAAAAGACGACAACAATCAAATCATATGATCTATTTATTGTAAACAAATGGAATTGACAACATTTGAACATAAATTCATCATATATATGGAAAAAAGTATTGGAAAAGGAACAAGCAAATTCATTGATTAAGATAAGGAGAAGTTACACCCAATGTCGTTCGATCTCATGTCACTCGTCCATCTTAGTCCAAACCCTCATCACACCAATAGAAACATCAATCCAATAGCATAACATTACTTGACATTGATTTCAAGTCTCTAACCAACAATATTTCTCTATAATATCCAAACTCCAACGCCTTAATCACTATGATGAGTGGTCAATTTATAGGGAAATACAAGTGGTTTTGTCATAAATGGGGTATTGAATGGTTTTACATAACTGGATAGTTAGTTTCCATGGAGAAATGGATGAGAGGATAGAGGATTAGATGATCCATAGCCTATCCATAGTCGAGCTCATAGGATGAGATAAGAGCTTGGTATCCTCTAGAATGTTCTAGAATCAAGGAATATTCTCAGAATCCTATGCCAATTTCTCTCATCCTTGCCCAACACAGCCTCAAGTGGGCCTAAGTGCTATGCAACATAGGTATGAATGGGCCTACCTACTATGCAAAGCAATTTCCCTTGACCAAGGGTGCGTTGGTTCCCCAAGGAGGCATTTTAGGAGGGTTTCAAACTAAGAAACTTTCATGGATGAAAACACTCTATATGATGACTTGTCTAGGGCATGTAGCAACTGCATTAGGGTTTGATGAGCCCTATTTGTACTAATATGATCATCGGGAGTGATGTTCCCAAAGAGACCTATAACAACCTCCCCCTAATGCATGAAGTCAAAAATGATAATGTTGAGCGATATGCTTTATGATGTGATGAGGAGGATCTGAAGCAGACGGTGACCTGCATCAATTACAATACATAATATCATGATATCTTTGAATTTTTCATGAATTTATAAGGGAAGGCATACCCATGCTCAGCATATAAACTTTTCATTAAATGTACATAAATCAGATAGTCATCTACAGATTTAGACCCATGATAAGATGATCATCTGTGTAAAGCCATTGCACAGATGATTTAGTACTCTCTTGAAATCGCAGCCCGGATGGATGAAACTAGATCCGGGGTCTTCTATCTCATCCAATAATTTTCTCAAATGCGAATCAAACCATGTGTAAATGTGATCTGAAGTCGAACATGGTAAGACATCATCTGATTATGAGCCAATTATGTAAGTTGTTAACAGATGCAAGAGAAATCACCAATAATGATAATGATTCTCAAGGTACTACAGTACATTCTACATGGTATGAATAGATGTTTTGATGTTGAACATCATACAATGTCTTTCAGTCGAAGGCCTGTGATAAGCCTCAAGGTACTGGAAGGGTGTTTCTAAGTCAACTTCCTGGATAATGTGCTGATGTCGACAAGAAGTGACTCCTCGCTGGAGGGACTTGATGTATCCCCCATCAATGACACAAACTATTGTAATGATTTTGAAGACAAAATGTGACTAATAACACAATGTTCAGGAATGACAGTCATGAAAAATGAAGGTTTATGAGTATTGCAAAGGATGAAGTTTTTTGAGTGACTTCTCTTGAACATGTCAGCGACAGTGAATGAATTCGCAACATTGACCCAAAACCAAAGTTATGGATGGTGTGATAGACCATAGGTATGATAACCATCAAGCAAATAACCCAACCCAAATAGTCACAAAGATGAAGCAAAAGTGTCATGTTCAAGAGTGACATGTTACCATAAATTGATTTATCCCTTTCCCATTTTCCCTAGTCATTACTGACCAGTACCTCTTTATTTTTTCTAAAAAGATTGAGGATAACATATGCTTGATGTATAATTCTACCCTTTAGGTGAATCTATTGCTATGTGGTGAAACTCGGTCTTGTCATGATGGACAAGTTTGTCACTATTTGATGCTTTAATGAGTTTAATGACAATGAGAACCCGGTCCTTTCCATTTTTAGTGAGTTTGAAAAGGGACAACAAGAAAACTCCACAAGTTTTTTTTCATAAATTTGTATCTCAAGTTTGAAAAAGCATAAAATAATACAAGAGAGAACCTATTGAACATGTTCGATCAACGTATTCCTTTTTCATAAATAATCTATCTCAATCCAGAAAAGGGTTAAACTTATACTGAGTAGATATTGTTTCCAATCCGTTTACGAGCTGAAAAGGACAAGCGATCGACAATATTTTCATGTTTAAAGAGTCGGAAAAGAGATTGAAAGCATACCCCCTATTTTTATTTTTTGTTAACAAGTCAAAAAGGAAAATACTCAACAATCTTTTCATTTTTTATGAGTTAGAAAAGATCTTAAAGGTGGCTTCTCTTGAAGGAAAGAGAGGTATAAAGGGTATCCATTGGTTCCGACAGTGGTGAAACTACTCAAAACATGTAATGGCCAAGGGGCTGGCTAATAAAATCACTCATTGTATTTGTTCCTCAAAAAGGGTGAAACAACCAAGTGAAAACATATGATCGGCCAAGCAGATAGTGACGATGGAAGGAGAAAAACCAAAGCTCATATGACAGAAGAGGCTGGTAGAATGGCAATCACGAGGGTTAAAATGGATATGGGTTCCTTGTTACACAAGCTTGAACCATAGGGAACTATGCTTGGATTCAGTTTCATTTTTACAAAAGCTTGAAAAGAAAAACTATGCTTGAATTCAGTTTCATTTTTACACAAGCTAGATTCATTTTTACACAAGCTTGAACCATGAAAAAACTATTCTTGAGATTAGTTTACATGCCCCTAGCATGATGACTCGATTCTAGGTGCATGCCCCCCAAGCTTCATTACATTCACCTAAGTAGACTACTCATGGCTAT
>APFE030295865.1:56140-70383 GCA_000404065.3 Pinus taeda
TTCCAATGCCCATAGTACATAATTCACAACATCACGGAATTGATCATCAGTTGATGTACGCATGGAACGGGTTTCCACATAATTGACCCTGGTGGGGAAGATACCATTGGGACAAAAGGACCATTTAGGGAAGATGGTTGACTGGAAGCCATATTTGGACCGGGAAATGAAAGATGGTCAACGGTGACAATTATGCCTTCATGCGGGAATCACATCACTCAAAAGAGTGTTGAAACAATAGCTCCCATGTCATAAACATAGTCACGCCCAAGAAGTAAATTGTAACCTAAAGGGCCTGGGACTACCATCACATTGAGATAAACAATTTTTCCTCCCAAAGTAATAGGCAATTGAGGAAGTATCCCTAATGGTTGATTGGTTCCTCCGTTAAAATCCAACAGATTATGGGTAACAGGCACAAGTGGCAGCGAACCGAGTGTCTGCCAAGCAGTGGAGGAAAGGATACTCACAGATGCACCTTCATATATAATAGTTCTAAATACAATCATATTATAAACCTATACTATGATCTGGAAAGGCACATAAGAAGGAAGAAAACATCCTACCAATCGATTCCAATCAAAGAAAGTGACTAGACTACTTGGAGGGGGTACTATAAGAACGAGATAATTACCCTCTTGAGTTACGATAACAAGAAGATTTTCCTCTTGTCTTGATGGAACAGGAGGGTTGCCTCCAAGCTCATTAGAATTTGAAGAAATGAAAAGAACTTGAGTGGTATCATACTCACTCTCTACAGGAAAGGTACGATTAACTGAAATCGGGTCAACTATTTCCTCAACCTATGATTCGTCAGGCATAGACTCATGGGATTCACATTCAGAGAGATCTGGTTTGACCGACAGTTGATTTGGGGCAGTAACTTCATCAACTAGTGAAGGATTAAGGGAGAGTCTCCTGTAACCATATGGAAGTCGTTGCAGAGAAGCAAGACGATTATCCAACACTTTTTGGGCTTCATCCAGATCGAGACAAAGGTGAATGGGGTGATTCCCTTTGCATAACCTACATGGAAACTTAAATTTACCCTTCTTTCCATGAACTTTATTACCACTAGTTGAGGGTGTGTCACTAGCATGATCTCCAAAAGTTGATGACATAGGATGATGTGAATGAGAAGGCCATTCTTCTAAGATCTGAGGAATACCAGAACAATTTCAAAGAAGATGGTCTCCCATACAAAGTTTGCAAGGATATAGAAGTTTGTGAAGCTTATCAGATGGTTTCTCATCAGAAGTTTCATTCGAAGCAATGGTTACTTGGTTGCCCCCTTTTGAATTTTCTTCTTCTTCTTCTTCTTCCCTTTCTTCTTCTTCCTATCCACCTAGTTACTAGTGTCAATACTTTCACCAGGCGAAGAAGAAGAAGGGGAGGAAGAAACAACCAGAGAAGAAGGTAAAGGGTCAACTTTAGGATCAACTGGAGGTTGATTTTGTCGAGTTGTAGGAATATTCAGCTGCGGGGCCAAGGAGGTTGAGAACAACCAGACTAACAAGCCGATGGTAAGTCCCGGAAGGGACAATGTAGCCATATATCTGCACTAATATTTCTGAAAGGAGGAAAAGGACTAGGATTCCCATCAAAAGGAACTCCTTGATCGGTGGACTCCGGAGTTGTTTCCATATGTCTCAACCTAATATCAACTAAGGAGTGACATGGAGGATTTTATCCATGGGCATTTAATTTTATTTTAATCAAATTAACATAACAAAACAAAAGAGGGATAATCTAGACAAAAGGATTACCAAGTAACTATGAACTGCAATATACTGCCTCAGTAAACCAAGGACTTAACATATGTGCAAGCAATCTCCCCGAATGTTGCTTTCTATGTATCACAGTATACAAGACGTCCAACTCAGTTACCTATGGATGGATAGCAATCTAATGTAGTCCTCCCAAATATACCTGAAAGTACATGGAGGTTGAATCCATGTTAGCGTTGTCTAATGTGAAACCGCACAGTGAGAGTATTCCCTTATACTTTTCATACTATAGCAACGCCCAATATACCCAAAATTACATGGACAAGCTATGATATACTTACATACATGGAATGAGGTATCACACTCAGAATGTATCCCAGACCATTAGTGACAACTGCTATGTTTAACGATGCCAGAACATGTATCTCGCCTAGAGCTCTAAATGTTATGCATTAAGTTACAATGCTCCATTAGGTTAATTGAGATAACTTTTAGTTGATCTTGTTTAAAATTTTTCCTTTCAGGTTCACCGCGTGATGTTTCTGAAACTCCTAGAATGTAACTAAGATGAGAAACATTATTTTCATTTGATTTAAACAATGAAAACTGTAACTAAAAGGGATAGAGCAATCAGAATCTCTAAACAAAGAGCATAGAGCACATTTAATGCAACTTTCCCTATACCATTCCTACAAGCACAAACAAACTTCTAAATTCATTATGCATGTTTTTCATTTCACTCCTTTAATGTTTAGATGAACGCAAAGAAACTAGATGCACAAACGATGAATCAATGTTTTTCACAAGAAACGAAGACTTTACGACAGTTTCTTTTTCAAAGAAATTAAGACTTTATGAAAATTCCTTTTCAGAAAAGTAAATACTAATCAATGTAAGCTAACTTTGACAGTGAATTGATAATGATAAAGAAATCTCTTAAGAAACACTAAACAATCAAGGTCAAAGTAGGGTTAGGAGAAGAAATGCAAACCGATTTCAGAGACAAAGAAAAACATTGATCTTCAGCAAACAACATCAAAAGCAACTTTGGAAAACATCAAGCAAAATATGTGTTTTTTGGCTTGACAAGGACCAACACAGCCCTAAGTGGGAGACAGTGTGTTGCAAAGCACTGTCTCTAAGCCAAGGGTGCTTTGCAAAGCATTGTCCCCTGACCAAGGGTGATCTGGTAACAAAACATTCCTAGAGTAGCCATTCTAGTGCAAACTTTGACTAAAAAATCTTCAAAATGACTGAAAAGAGATCAATGAAGTCAAGTAAAGTCTACTAGGATGTAATATGATAAGGGTAAACCACCAACAACTATCATCGTTCCCCAGTATGGTCGCCAATTTGTTGTACAGAATTTACACCTAAGAATAAGTATATCTTCCCTAAGTGGGTAGTTACACTTAGAACGACTGAAGTAAATATGTTTAATCTTTTCCTACAATAACAAATAAGATAAAGGAACCTACTTTTGAACCTTCACTTCCTTTGATCTTCTTTGAGTTGCTCATGTCGCTCCCACTCAAACTAAATTCTCTCAATTGGTACCTGCCAGCATAAATAGAAGGCAACAACAATCAAAGAATATGATTTATTTATTGTAAACAAATGGAATCGACAACATTCAAACTCACATTCATCATAGACATAAACAAATGTATTGGAAAAGGAACAAACAACTTTATTGATTGATAGAAGGAGAAGTTATACCCAATGTGGTTTGATCTCGTGTAACTCATTTAGCTTAGTTCAAACCCTCATAACACCAATACCAACATCAATCCGGCGGCATAACATTACTTGACAATGATTTCAAGTCTCTAACCAACAATATTTCTCTATAATATCCAAATTCCAACCCCTTGATCACTATGGTGAGTGGTCAATTTATAGGTAAATACAAGTGGTTTTGTCATAAATGGGGTATTGAATGGTTTTCCATAATTGGATAGTTAGTTTCCATAGAGAAAGGGATGAGAGGATAGAGGATGAGAAGATCCATACCCTATCCATAGTTGAGCTCATAGGATGAGATAAGAGTTAGGTATCCTCTAAAATGTTCTAGAATCAAGGAATATTCCCAAAATCCTATGCCAATTTTTCTCATCCTCACCCAGCGCAGGCTTAAGTGGGCCTAAGTGCTATGAAACGTAGGTCTTAATGGGGCTACCTGCTATGCAGAGCAGTTGCCCTTGACCAAGGGTGCATTGGTGCCCCAAGGAGCCATTTCAGCAGGGTTTCAAACTAGGAAACTTTCATGGATGAAAACACTCAATATGATGACTTGTCTAGGGCATGTAGCAACTAAAGTAGGGTTTTATGAGCCCTATTTGTACTGATCTAATTGTCAAGAGTGATGTGACCAAATAGACCTGTAAAAATCTCACATAAAGATCACTCTAGTTAGGGTCCAGTCATCAATGCAAGGCCATATTGGCAACGCATGCTATGACCTCATGCATGAAAACAACCATTACTCCATTATACATAGTTCCACATGCAACCATCAACATGCATAATAAATTCCTAATCAACTACACATACCCATAAATGCATCTAGGTGAGTAAAACCAATCAATTCTTGTAATCGACCTACAATATTGATACATGTAATCAAAACATTCAGGAATTCACATGACATACAAGGATGTAATCAAACAACATAAAATTAACATGTAAGCAACCTGTAACAATATGTAACTAATAATATACTCATGATGATGCATTCCACAAAATCAACATCAAATTCTCCATGACAACCTTACTACAACCATAATCAATCATCAAGCAAATGAAACAAGGACATGGAATGCCAGTGTAAGAGACACACATGAAATTTACATGCATGCATGACTAACACACAATGTCCATCCAGTCCGAGGGGTGAACCATGCTCTGATACCACTCTGTAATACCCTCCTCAAACATCTACCCAAGTAACTAGACAATTGGGGTAAACATGTGATGACAGGCTACTATGATTGGATTCAACCTCCTATGTGACCTTAAGGAAGTGGAATCGATAGAACACATCAACCAACCTATCCATATCAGCAACAGAACCCTTAGGAGACATGTCAACCATTTCGAAATCCTATCATTGGGTCCCACAGGCGTTCTGGACATCTTAATCCTTAGTCGCTCTCATGCTATAGTCATGAGAGCATCTAGACACCCAAATTCGCTCCCAGTGTCCATAGACCCAAGTTTCCAGTGTTATGCCAGTGACCCCATGATTTGAGCCACTTTTTCAGGCCCAGAGCCGAGGTCAATGCCCATAATGGAATGATAGCTTAAGATCAGTCAAAGAATAGGGAAACAATGATGCAAAAGAAATAAGTTAAACAAGACCTTAATTAGATCCCTACTAGCCATGACAGGCATTTCGTCAAACATATCATCAACATGTAACCTACGGGTGTAAACAACATAATTAAGTGTACGTATCTCACACTTATCTAAGAATATCTATGAACCATTATTTCCTCATGCCATTTGCGACATCACCATATACTAGGCCATAGATACATTATCCATTCATTTACAAGAAAAAACATGTTGAGAGCCATACATAGTTGTTGTCATAAAACACACATATAACCAACATAATAACAACATAAATACTTATGAAAGTATAGCCATATAAACTACATATAATCCATCAAAAAAATCATAGGAATACAAGGAGAAATAACCCTTCATTAATGATACAAAAATCAAACTTGAGATGGTATTTCCATGTTCCACCTAACCATAGAATGCTTGAGCCAAATCTCTCTTCATCCATTCACCCCCATGCCATATTCCAACCATGAATGTGGGAATCAAACCAAAAGAACCAACCAGGGCATACTGAGGCTAAACCACCTCACCCTCATGAATAGAAACCATGCTTTATCGTAATCCATCCCAGATCACTAGGCCAACATAATGAACACATCATTAGAGGCTTTACCGTGATCTCCACCTGACCATTAGGCCAAACAAGCATGGATGCCACCGGATTTATCCACCTACATCATGAGGAATTTTCCTATCTCCTAGTTTCTCAAGATTTACCACAATACAAACCCAGATGACTAGGCCCTAAAGCAAGACCACTCTCCAGGCTTTAATGCATATCTCAACCGAGGATTACTAGGCCCAACTAAGAGAAAACCACCTCTTGGCTATATTGTATATCCTGACAGTCACCGATAAGGATTACTAGGCCCACCGAGACATCACAATCTTGGCTTTACTGCAACCCACAATCTAGCTTAGGGGTCACTAGGCCAATGGCTTTACTGTTACCCACATTTTGGTTCAGGGACCACTAGACCATGTGCTCTATCATTCAAAGATCCACCCCACTCAGCTTTGAATCCATCCGGAAATTTAGCTCAACCAAAACATGAGAACCCCGTCACACCATGGCTACCCGGAAATGGCAAGGTTAGGTTGAAAACACCATTACACCTCGAAAAACCCATGCCACAATAGCAAAAGAACCAAATGCAATACCACGCATGCCAAATATAGCAAGAAAAATACACATGAAAGTCAATACCTTCAGTGAAGCATGTTGTAGCTGCTTGACCCTACCTTTCCCTGCTTGATCTTTTCTTCCTCTTGCCTTCTTTGTCTCTCTTGCTCCAATGCCAAAATGCTCCAAGAAAACTTTGTGTTGAAGAGTGAGACAGAGACAGAGAGAATAATGAGAGAGCTTCAAAATTCAACTAACAAAATATTACCAACTAATCCTCATAAGCCTTTTTATTAATGAAGCCTCTATTTTCTTCATCTTCCATTATTTTCCTTCAATTTCCTCCTCACATGCAACCTGTGACCTTTCACCTCCATTTTCTTCTAATTTCCATTATTTTCATAAATAAATGTGCCAAAAATGTCATTTTTCCTTTCCAAAGATTTAATCATTATGTTTGCCAATTTCCTTAGCCATAATAAAATAAATGAACAACCCCTAGGATGTTTGTAGGTTTTAACCCCGCACACAAATTGCCTGCATATGAATTCTAAAAGAAGAAAATAAACAATGGCAATAGCATAAAACATAAAATAGATATACACAGAAATTTCCCCATGGATCCCAAAACCGAGACTACCAGATTGATATTTCATTATGTTCATTTCAATATTACAATATCTATATATACATGCTGAAGCATTCATAAACCCTAATCCATTAACTGTGGATTAGAACATAACCTTAGTTCCCTTGACCAGATCTACAAAATAACATGGATAAAAAACCATCATATCCAAAACCATGTGCAAAATCCATGCACAAAACCATAAGTAGGGTTGTCCACCTAATATAGGGTCAAAAAAAAAATCTTGGGGCGCTGCCTAGGACCCTGTGCGGGGGGGCTACCACCCCCATCCATACCCCCCAACAAGGGGGGCAGTTGCCCCCCTGTGAGCCCCCCACACATAGGGTAGTCGTGGAAAGAATATAACACAACCCAACAATTTCTTGACCAACATTCATCTTGGAATAAGTGTCCCATCAATTGTGGTTATTGTTTTTTCCTTTATTAACTTTTATTAGATTGAATTTTCACCAGGGTTGTTATAGGGAGAACGTCTTATGGAGAGACACATCACTCAGGCTGAGGGTGTTTTTCCTTGTAATGACAAATAACATGCCATGTACATCATGATCATTTGCAACAATTAATGAAGCGGCCTCCCCCACTCTTGACACCAGAGCTTGGAGACATAACCCACACTAGGTGAACTGCATTATCAATATGTTATGTGTTCATGATTTGATGGTCACCATTATGGTTTATTTCCTTTCGTACATGCACATGTGGTTGTTTTATTCTCTTTTATATGCAATTATGCTAACATCACATAAGTAAAAGGTCTTGGTTAATTTCGGTAGCTAAAGAGATCTTGATCAAGTTTATTATCAGAGCGGTCTTCTCATTGATGTGAATTATGAGTGTGAACGATTGACTGTGCAACAGGAAACAAAATGGAGGGTGAAATTGATATGTGCAAATCCTTCCTCAGGATGTCAAAAATGGTGGACATAATGTATGAAACTTATGAGAATAAATTGGCACGACAAGAACGAGAGAAACAAAAAGCAAAGGACAATGCTCCATCTATCCCCTCAAGTGTACATTCATCTTCTTCATCATCTTCTTATCATTTAGATGAGGAAATCAATCAGAGTCTTCAAGAAGAGAATATTGAATTGAGGAGACTTCCATGAGAAGAGAAAGAGGAGAATCAGAGACTGCATCTTCAACTACAAGTCACAGAAGAGGCCTTGGAAAGATTGAAGTACATCGAAGTCTTAGAGAAGCCATCATCTCATGTTTCAGAATCGACAACTGAGGTAAACAGTGTTGATCAATCTTTAGTTTCATTTTCACATGACACTATTTCTATTGGAAATGTGGAGGTACTCATTTCAATAACTAGCATGAGAGTCCTTACCATGATAGGGTACAAAGGAGGAGAACTTGGTGTTAATGGCCAAGGCATGACTCAACCATAGGAGGTGGTACAAAGACCTCAATTCGTAGGCTTGGGATACACTAAAGGACAGTGCTCAAAGGTGTCAGAAGCTTCCAAGACAATGTTCAAACCATCGAAGAAATAGAATGATGGGAACAAATCACCATCTTCCCATGATAGTACATATCGCAAAGGGAGAGCTAAGACAAGCTCTCATCACCAGAATCACACCATAGAAAACCAAGAAATGTATAAACAGTCTCAGTCTCCTAACATTCATTTTGATACAAGCATGTTAATGATGAGCATAAATCATGGCGTAGAAAGACTTGTAGTTTTTTGGGTTTACATAACCATGTGGTTGTTGAGTGCTAGAAGAGAATGGCAGCAATAAAGAGGATGAGGTATGAAAGGCCTTCTACACATGAAGGAAGGAAGTAGGTTAAGAAATTCTAGAGGAAGAAGACTTTTTGCAATCATTGCAATAGATTTGATCATCAAAGAGCCATGTGTTGGAGGCTCCATCCAGAGCAGTGTTTCAAGGAAAAAGCACCCATTGTGATACATGTAAGTTCCCTCTGTAGACATAGGTAACCCCTCTACTACTAGAGTGGGTCTAGTCACTACAGAGACAATACCAAAGAAAATTTCTTTAGAAAGTTGGTGTTATGAAGACCTACCTTCAATCTGATGTTTGATGAAGTCCTCGTCGTGTTGCTCCAGCTCTTTGTTCTTCTAGTCATTCATACCTGAAAACATGTAGAGGAACACCACAAACACAAATAGAAAACGACCAAACAATCTACTTGAAGAGTCAAGGAACCTCAAGCTATCGACATACAATTTAACACACGATATGGGAAACAAGCTATTGGTTTGTATTAACATAAATCAAAGTAAAACTTACAACCGAGCCTTGACATCGTAAGCCTCCTTGAAGCGTCTTGTGGTATGTCTCCATAAGAATTTACTTGTGAACCGTCTCCCAAGGGAACATATGATTCTCTCTTCTGTCCAAAAGGGTTGATACTAGAAAGCTCTCAAGCCAACTCTACTCAAACATCTCTCAAATCAAAATACAAATGAGGCTACTTCCACACTCCAACACACTCTCTACCTATACTCCTCTCTTATAAACTCAAAACTATCAAATTACATCTAGCTATCACCCAGTTACATCCAAGCTAGTTGATGTTATTCATAGAGGAGATATTTATAGGAGGGAGAGGTCCCATAAGAGAAGGAAGGAAGAGCTTATCTCTTATGGAGGTTGCACATAAGGTGGAACAACTATCCCAGAGGAGAAAGGTGAGCTCAACTGACCCAACAACCACCGGTAAGACTGCCCATGAATCAATTTCATCTTGAAGTTTAAACAAGCTATTGAAAAACTTACCAAATATGGCTCGTCGTGGGCGCAACATAGGGACAAAGCGAAGACTTTGCTAGGGCTAGTACAATCCACAAAGTGTGAAAAAAATGATCTAGAGTCAAAAAATTGTGAAATCACCTAATCGAAGACCAATGATGCAAGCCTATCGTCGAGTGTGAAGAACTTTCCATTGAGGCATGCAAGCTCCAAGGTACCAGAAAGGAGTCTCTAGGTCAACTTCCCGATAATGAGCTGAAGTCGACAGGAAGCGACTGGTCAAAGGAGGGCCATAATGTTTCCCACGCCATTGATGCAAGACAAAGGAACAAGATGATTGTGAATGAGACAGAGAATCAGAGGAAGGTGTGTAAGGCTACAAACTACAGAAGGATTAAGCTCTTGAACATATCGGCGACACGACTCCGGAATTTGGTAGCATTTTGGTACCAAGGTATCAAAGATCACGACAATGCAGTATGGATTCGATGGAATGAGGAAAAATGAATAAACCAAAGCTCGTAAGGCCAATGATAAAATGAGGATATCCCAACCCGACATAAAGCAGAAAGAGTGTTGATGTCCAAGAGCGACAAGTTGTCGTAATAACTAATGCAACCAATAGAATGTTTCCAAATTTCCCCCACCATTTCTAGTGAGTACCCCAATTATTTTTGAAACACAAGCTTGAAGGGGATAGCTATGATTGTAATGTAATTTCATCGTTTGGACGAATCCGACTTAGTGAGTTTTAACGAGCCCTAGGAAGGAGAAGCTCGATCTCATCATGATGAAAAGTCTAATGTCGTTAGGGTTTATTGAGTCTGACATAGGTAAAACGCGAAGTCTTTTTCATGTTTAGAGAGTTTGAAAAAGACACGAAAAAGAAAACTCCAAAGGTCCCTTTTCGTAAATTTGTCCCTCAAACCCGAAAAGGTAGAAAATAATATCCAAGGGAACCTATTGACCATGAAAGATCAATGTATTCCTTTTTCTTAAATAATCTATCCAGCCCGATAAACGGGTAAACGCATACTGGGTAGATGATGCTTCACAACCTTTAACGAGTTCAAAGCGACAAGAGCTCAGTGACCTTTTCATGTTTCGAGAATCAGGAAAAGATCTTAAAGATGACTCCAAGAGGGACTTTTTCATGTTTTTACCGAGTCCGAAAAAGTATAAAATATAACTCGCAGGACTCAGATCACTGGAGAAACTATGGGCATGATGATGGGAAGAATGTGTCCAGAGGCAAAGCAGACAAGGACGAAAAGCTCAGGATTTTTACTGTCAGAGACTTGTCTCTCCATGTCCTTCTCTCGACTATTACTAGAGAAACTGGCTCACAGGCCCCTCATGAGGCTACCAAAACCCAACTTCGGTTGGTCACTGACTACATGGATCCCACTCTCTTCAGCTAGGCCGAGGCCATGGCTGATAACATGAAACAATAATTAACAAAGTGTCGATGAGGGGATGTAAAACAGTTTGGGTATGGGTACCTCCTGGTATCATTCATCCTTGAGCGCCTTCCTATCTTTCAGAGATAGGAATCAGTTGTAGCATGGTCGACTCCATGATAACCACAGATGACATGGTTGGCACTATTGATGCCTAGAGGAGGCGAGGGTTAGCATATGTCATGGAGACCCAATTTTTTCCAATGGTTGGACCGCGAGCTTGTTGTTGTTGAGGACTGGGCATACGCTCTAAATTTCAGGAGTGATCTAGAGTTAGTATTTCCTCCTAGGGAACACTGGGACCACAGAGGTAACAAATTTGATTTTTTACATATTTTGTAATTTTTATCATTTTTTCATATATGATCTGATCACTATGTTTCAATCTGGCAGATGTTGGGCCAGAAAGGCCTGTAGGTTTGTCTCTGATTGCTTGGAGAGTTGAGCAGGAGTTTGAGATTTCTCCTCCTGGTGGAGACGTAGAGGACGAGATTGCTTGAGACCCAGAGGGATTGATGGAGGGAATCCTTGACTATGCAAGATTCGAGGATGTCCCTTGACAGTACCAACAATACACAGCAAGGGTGTCAGGTAGGATTCACCGACTTCTCAGACGTGTGGTTCGAGCAGTTGTGTGCTACAGAGAGCACCATGTAGATTCGACTCATAGGTTTAATTTATGTCATTTTTGAAAGACATGTTGTCTTGTGATGTAACCGAACACATATTTTTGAGCATTGTGATGTGCAACACTGATATATATATATATATATATATATGTTTTTTTCTATATGGCTTATTATGTCATTAATGATTTACTTTCATAAATGTTGCACATGTCTATATAATACATGATTTTCCAATGCATCAGTTAATGTATTTAGTCTTCTACGAATGTGTCGATATGTAATATAATTAAAATTCCTTTCCAGTAAACGAACACGTAAGTACAACCTTAAAATTTGAGGATTTCTGACGGAATAATTCCCATTGTGTTGAAGAACAACAAGCTAGGAGTCTAGATTCACAATCAGTGCGTGAATATTGAGGACAACAGCCTCAGCCAATAATTCAATGACAGCACTATATTCAGCGACATTGTTTGTGGTACATCCTATACAAACACTTTGAAGATCCACCAACTCATCATGAGGATCGTTGATAACCCATGTCACAGAGGAAAGAATTTGGGTACTGCGACAGGCACCATCAGCGAAACCGACATAAGGTGTGATATACATCTACATAAGAAGCGAAAAGGACACAATAAGTGGCAAATGCTCACACACCAAGCCAAACATGTACAAAATGAAAAACACACTTATGCTTATGTACATAGCAATGCACGAAAGACTCATGCATAGTATTTCTTAAGATAAAGCCCATTCCGAGGCTTATCTAAAGGGTTGCCTTCATAATCAATTAGCTCATAAGCCCCATTTCGCAACACATGTTTGACAATATAGGGCCCATGCCACATGGGTTCAAATTTCCCTACCCCCGGCTTGTCATTAGCTTGATCATACAACAAGACTAAATCTCCCTTTGTGAAGGAACGTGCGTTGACTGCCTGATCGAAGTGAGTTTTGACTCTCTTCTTTTGTGCTTCAATGACTAAAGAATCAAGTCGATGATTCTCATCAAGTCGTTCTAGATAAAGAAGGCGTTCTTCCACTAGAGTAGTATTCAGGTATAATTTGACAACTAATTTGAGAGAAGGGATTTCGCATTCAATCGGGAGGGTAGCTTCCAGACCATAAATATGTTGAAATGGTGTGAATTTGGTCACATACTTAACCGAGGTACGATAGGCCTATAGGGTGAAAAACAATATCAAATGCCAATTGGACTTGTGCATTCCAATGGTATGCTGAAGCATGGTAACCAATAATTTGTTTACTACTTCGACTTGGCCATTGGCTTAAGGGTAATAAGGCATCGAACTATCGTGACACAAGCCTAACTGGGTTGTGAACTCAGTCATCATATAACCATAGAAATGGGAACCATGATCAATGACTATAGCCTGATGGACTACGAACCGGGTAATCACATGATTGAATAGGAATTGTGTAGCTGTCTTAGCATCATTAGACAATGTAGGCATTGCTTCAGCCCATTTCGTAAAATAATCGACGGGAACGATGATATACCCATGCCCCCTAGCCGAGTGAGGGTTACAGGTCATAACATCAATGCCCCATTTAGGAAAAAATCCTATGGTAAAGAAAGGATGCAAAAGGGAAGGTGGTGCATGCATCTTCCGCTGGTAAATTTGACACGCGTGATAGGAACAGATAGCTAGAATTCAATCCTTGAAAATGGAGGGCCAAAAGTAACCAGCATGAAGAATTTTTTAGACAATGTGATGCAGGAAAGTGTTCCCTCTACGGACAAAGGCAACCCCTGTAGCCCTAGAGTGGGTCTAGTCACTACAAAGACAAAATAACAATTGATTCCCTTAAATAGTCATCGTTGGATGCCTACCTCAAACCGTTGATTGATGAAGTTCCGTTGTGCTAATCCAGCTTCCGTTTGCTTCTCCTTAATGAGCAATCAACTTGAAACAACACAAGAAAACAACAGAGCATGTAACTCAAAAAATACAATGATCTATTTACTCATAAAGTCAAGAAATCATGAGCTATCAAGTAAATTACATACAAGACATAGGAAATCATCATTGATTGTATTAATAATGAATCAAGAGCAAAGCTTACAACCAAGTCTTGATGTCGCAAGCCTTCTCAAAGGGTCCAGCCAGTATGTTTCTCCAAGCATTCACTCTTCTAAAATGGGTCTCCCAACATACAATATCTCTCTCTCACTCATAAGCTTTAATACAAAGTTAAGGGCACTCCACAACCTCTCACAAGCTATTAACAATCCCACACTTGTCACACTCACACCAGCGATCTATCAAACTCTATTGGGTTGTGTTATATTCTTTCCACATAGTTAACAGGGGGTTTGAGGGGTACCCGTAACCCCACTTTATGTGGTCCGGGGCAGCGCCCGGAAAATTTTGGTTTTTGACCCTATGTTAGGTTGGGCGGACCCACCTATGGTTTTGTGCATGATTTTCGCACATGTTTTTTGGACGCGATGGTTTTCGGTCCATGGTTTTGGACGCGATGGTTTTTTCGGTCCATGGTATTGGATGCTTCGGCATGTATAAATATGTATTGTAACATTGAAAGGAAT